>SKCR01035359.1:0-76880 GCA_019454045.1 Zanthoxylum bungeanum | reverse complement strand
TGATTACAGGAACTAATTTACTCAAACAAAAACGTTAACGGTAACTTAATAAATAAAACGATAAAAATTGGTAATTAAATTAAAGATAAATCTAATAATGGAAAGATAATAAAAGATAACAGCAGAGAGAGATGACAAAGCATCGGGAATCCCTCTTGCATCGAACTCCTATATTTAGTTATTGATTCATTTTATTACACAATTGAGGGTTTCACATCCCAAACCAACAATCGGAAAATATTCAATTCTACGCATATTCAAATTCTAAGGTAATTAATGATTATTTTCTCTATGTTAACAGCACACGAAAGTCATCGTTACGAGTTATCTAACGTCGACAATATACCCTCAGGCAATACTGCAGCAGAAGACCAACACGCAAACAACTTTACCAGTCACAATTAAATTCGCAAACCACACATAGAAGAAGCATGACTGGATCTATATGGGATTTGACAAAATATAATTTCTGGATTAATAAATCGAAGGATGATAGAAAATAATAAATATCAATTTTATTAAACGATTAAAAGGTTCGTATGAATCAAAAACATAAATAATAATAATCTAACACAAGAGTTCATCCCTAGCTTTGCCTAGGGGATTAGTTCCTCATAAAAGAAATAGAAATAGCCTGGAATTGGAGAGAAATATTGTTCTGAATCATCACGGCTCCGCGTCCCGGCTTCTGGGCTCTGATTTCTTCTCTCAACTCTCGGAACTGCTCTGGTTTTTCTCTGCTTGTGCGTTTTTGCACTCGGTACTGCTTCCAAAAAAATAAAACAATTCACGCACTGCAGCTTTTGTTTCTGATTCACGCACAGCATGAGCTGCTGCTTCCTTTTTTACTTCGGCGCTGCTTCTTATTTTTGTTGTTTTTGCGCAGCTCTCTGGAGCTTCTGTTTGTTGCGTTGTGCGCAGCCCGAGCTGCTTCATGCCACCTTTTGCCTTCACGTAGCCTTTTCTTTTATAAAATCACACAGCCGACTCTCTCTCTTTGCATAACACATGCGCTGAATGCCCTTATTTTGTTTCTTTCTCACGCACGCAGCTTCTCAAAATTGAAACCCTAATTAATTAAATCTTTAGCCCATGTGATGTCAACAATCTTTGGCTTTTGACTTAGTCAACAATTGTGGCTATCTTCAATTTGTTTGTCCAATTTGTCCACGCCACTTCCTCTTTCTTTAAAGTTTTGGTCAAACAACAATCTCTCTCTCTTGGCCCACGTGTTCTTCTCTTCCAATTCATACAAATAATAAATAGGGAAATTACTAAATTAATTCAAATAATAAATACTTTCTAAATTAATATAATTATAAAAATTATATAATAAGATATAAGATATATAATTAAATACTGAACAATAAACCCGAATAAGTGATGTTTCAAAGTACATTTTCATGCACTTATCAGCCACATCATTATGTTCAGAACTATCTGACATTGTAAATTGACTTACTATTCCTTAATCTTCTAAGTATGTGACAAACAGTCTCTTTATTTGTCCACTGACCCCATGTTTACCATAATACTCACCACCCCGATCAGACCTAACAATCTTGATAATTTTTCCATATTGTTTCTTAACTTCATTCTTGAAGATCTTGAATTTATCAAGGACTTCAGATTTTTCTTTAATCAAGTACAAATATTCATATCAGGAAAATCATCAATGAATGTTATATAATACTTATTATTACAAATTATGGGTGAATAAGGTCCAATGTCTGTATGAATAATTTGCAAAAGATCGGAGCTACGAGTTGATTCCTTTTTCTTGATTTTGGTTAGTTTACACTTACAACAATCAACACATGTTTCTAGGTCACTAAAGTCAAAAGTCGGTAGGATATCATACTTTATTAACCTGCATGCTCATGTTTCTCTAACCAAATTTTGTATTTGGAACACTCTGACTTCTTATGCCCTTTCTTTTTACAAAAGAAATATTTAAATTCTTTCTTGTTTGACCAGTTTTATTGTAATTCTGAATATTACCAAACGATGAAAATTTATATTTCTTACCTTTCTTGCGAGGCTTAGAAATAATGAGAGCTGCATCTATATCCCATGCCTTAAGTTTCTCTTCCTGAGCAACACATATGGCAATAAAATCATTAACATTCCAAGGTTCTTCCCTCGAATTATAAGTAGTTATAATTGTACCAAACTCTGTAGGCAGAGTATTCAATGCTTGATGGACAATGCAAGCATCAGGAAGAGTAATGTTAAGATTTTTCAGCTTGTTTTGAATATTGACCATCATCAAAATGTACTATCTAACAGCTCTATTACTATTGTACTTTATTGAATTGATTGAGACTTTATATCTTTCGGATACAACTATCAGGAAATCTTTTGCTATAGAGATTTCTGGAAGACCACTTAAAAAATGCTCAGGAATGGATCTCTTTATAGTCAAATAGCACATGTGATATGACTTATGCCATATTGTATGCAGTTGCTTATCCGTATCAGTACTGGAACTATTAATATCAGCTGGTTTAGGAGTAGTCATAGCAAGATCAATATCTGCTAATTCCATAGCCAACTACACATCTCTCTTCCACACTTTAAAATTGGAGCCAGATAACATCTCTATAGTCACAGTATTGTTGTTAACTAAAAAGATGACTGAAAAACAGATAACAAATCAATTCTTTAGTTTAAGCACAACATAAGATAATAAATAATACTCCAAGTCATAAAAGAATATTATCTTAAGAATTTTAGCACATCACTTTATAAACACCGTTGGGTAGAATATACAATATGTAATTAAAAATTCTTCATATAGGGCGATTTAGAAACTTATTCAATCCTCGTAAGTGTACAACATTTGGGTGAATAAACCACTCAGACCAATCCATTTCCAACCATATGTCTCGTATGTAACATTTCTAAAATTTAACATCCCTAAAACATGCGAGACCATCATCACTTAAAAAAGATTCAGTAAAAAAGATCATTTTGGTGGTTGTAGTTTCATTAAACTCATAAACAATTCTTACATCATGATACACATTATATTATCTTGAAAATAACCTTAATAATGTAATTTTATTCTTTATAAACAATGGGATGAATTGTCCATAAAATTATATTCATGAATCTTATGACATAATTTATGAGATAACTTAATTCTTTATATATTTCTCTGTATCACAATTATATTAATTGCATTTAAATTTTACTTTATAAGAGATAATTAATTCTCTCTAACAAATGATAATTTTTTTATACTCATGCATAAATAAAACATTATGAGATAATAATTTATCTCTTAAATTGTCATAAATAATTAATTATGACTTTATATTTGAATTTTGGGATAAAACTGAAGTTAAAATGAAGTGCAAGGATTAAAATATAATAGTCAGGGACCTGAATGCTATTAACCTGGGGCCAGACTGAAATCTGACAAATTTGGACTTTCAGCCCCCGCCAAAATGGCAAAATTGATCAATTATTATTATTAATTTTTTTTTTTTTTAATAAAAATCAAGAACAATAATTGCTTTGCTTTTAATATGTGAACAACGAAAAGCAAAATTCAGCCTATACTGAAAATTCAGCTTCTTAAGTGAATCCATTTGATTGTTTTTTTTTCAAAAGATGGGGTCAGTTCAAGAAACAAAACCTCATGCAGTATGCGTTCCAGCTCCAGCCCAAGGCCATGTTACTCCCATGATGCAACTGGCCAAGCTTATACATTCAAAAGGCTTCCATATAACCTTTGTTAACACCGAGTTCAATCACAGACGTTTGATCCGATCCCAAGGGCCTGACTGCGTAAAGGGTCTGTCCGATTTTCGATTTGAAACAATTCCGGACGGACTGCCGCCGTCTGATCGTGATGCAACACAGGATGTTCCAGCGTTATGTGCTTCCTTAAGAAAAAATTGTTTGGGTCCATTTTTGGAACTGGTGACCAAGTTAAATTCGTCAGCTGAGGTGCCGCCTGTTAGTTTAGTAGTTTCTGATGGAGTCATGGGGTTCGGTATGAAGGTGGCTCAAATGCTAGGAATTCCTGACGTACAATTCTGGACAGCCTCGGCCTGTGGCATGATGGGATATTTGCATTATGATGAGCTTGTCAACCGAGGCATAGTTCCATTCAAAGGTTGCTTGAACATTTTTATTTTGGGAGAATGGCACTTTCTTCCTATTATTTAGGCTAATAGCATCTTATCATCTTATTATTTTCATAATACCTTAACACCCTCTTAAAATTAAAAGTCAAATGATTTATCAAAGGTATGCTCAAATGATTTCATAATACCTTGTCAACCGAGGCCTGCTGCATGATGGCATTTTCTTGCCTTCTCTGTCTCCATCTTTTCATTCTAGCTCCCAATGAAAACAATGTTTGACGGAAAAAAAGATTATAATAATCATAATCCTTTGACTCTTCAGCGATAAACAAGTTTTAATTACTTTCAATCTTTGTGTTACAGATGAAAAATTCCTCATTGATGGCACTCTTGATGAACTCATTGATTGGATCCCAGGAATGAGCAACATTCGTTACAGGGATTTATCAAGTTTTATGAGAGTCACTGATGTTAACGACATCATGTTTGATTTTATGAAATCAGAAGCACAAAACTGTTTGAAATCTTCTGCAATTATATTTAACACGTTCGATGAGTTTGAACATGAAGTACTAGATGTTATTGCTTCGAAATTTCCTAACATTTACACTATAGGACCACTTACCTTGCTCTGCAAGCAAGTGGATGAAAACAAATTTAAATCATTTCGATCAAGCTTATGGAAGGAAGACACTGATTGTCTCAACTGGCTTGACAAAAGAGATGCCAATTCAGTTGTGTACGTGAATTATGGTAGCATAGCTGTGATGACAAAGCAACACTTGATAGAATTCGCATGGGGTCTTGCAAATAGCAAGCGTCCGTTTTTATGGATTGTTAGGCCTGATATTGTGATGGGCGATTCCGCGATCCTACCTGAAGAGTATTTTGAAGAGATAAAGGATAGAGGAATTGTTGCAAACTGGTGCCCCCAAGAGCAAGTCCTGTCGCACCCATCAGTTGGTGTTTTTCTGACGCACTGTGGTTGGAATTCTACATTGGAGAGCATATGCGGCGGCGTGCCTGTAATTTGTTGGCCTTTCTTTGCGGAGCAACAAACAAATTGCAGATATGCGTGCACCACTTGGGGCATTGGCATGGAAGTTAATCCTGATGTAAAGCGTGATGAAATTGAAGCTCTTGTTAAAGAAATGTTAGACCGGGATGAAGGAAAGAAGATGAGGCAAAAGGCTCAGGATTGGAAAAAGAAAGCTGAAGCAGCCGCAGCTGTTGGAGGCCAGTCTTATGATAATTTTGACAGACTCATTAAGATGGTTCTTCATCAAACAAATTGCACTAGAAACGAAACTCTTCAGTAATTCTTCCCCCATATGCTTCTCAATTAGATGTGTTTTAAACTTTATTCTGCTTATTAGCTTGTTGTTTTTTCAGATTAATTATGCTTTTAGTTCTATGTTGTAGAAAAGTTTGTTGATGCTAATAGCAAACAAATTGTTTTTGAATAATTTGAATTTCTATCAAAACACTTCAAGGCAAAAGATAAAATCCACCCTAGGAGCTTCAAAAATGTATATTTGAATGATTTAAAGTAGTACACAACAATAATATGACAATAGAAAGATTAATAAATTATGATCAATAAAATAACAAATATTGTTCACCAAATTTACTATATAGAACATTCTCACTGTCTTTTGTGATAGCACAATCTGGGGCCAAAACGAGTTGGATTTATTTTAATATATTTAAGAGAAACTTAACATTTCAATAAATGGGAAGCATTTCAAAACCTAATTTCAAAATTGAGACAAAAAAGTATGGCCAAAGTTCTGTATGCAACAAAATTATAAAAAGATGATCTAGCTAGTTGGGCATCTTTTTTAATTTCAATGGTTTTGAATTGTCAATTTGACAAAACTAGTGGAAAAGGTTCATATATCCATTTTCAAAATATGTATTATTTATTACGTAAAATTCAATAAATGAATGTCTGTCAAACATAAGTTACAGAAGTTAACAACTAACAAGCTATCTCAAATCATACGCACAAACGACACAACCGGATATAAAAATTTGATATTTTCCAGCGAACTCAATCATGACAATACACCATTGTCCAAGCAACATCTAAGGGCGAGAGGGTTCACGGCTAAAGCCACTAGATCACCGAAGCCCCCTTAGCCACCCCAATGCTCACCTATGATTCCCCCTAAAGATGTTTTAACGACATTCCATATGTTTCACCAGTATACACACCTAGTGCTTGAGTGTTCACACCCCCCTCTAAAATGTATATTACGAGGAGTTTCTGGGAACTATTTCAACGAGTCAATAAGTCATAATATGACTTTGAGTTAAAATTTCATCCCAAGACGAGTTCATTTTGATGGCTTTCTACAACACCCCCACTTTTGCGGCAACGTCAAGTTAAGAGCCAAAGTGAGTACACTGCAAGAATCTCTCAACAAATCTCAAAATCATACCCTGTGGCTGAAATTTTCCCAGTACATCTGACCATAAATTTCACTTATGACCTTGGTCCCACACGGTTTGGCACCTCAGACAATAAGCTCTTTCACAATGCACCAAAACTAGGCTAGCGGCAAGCGAGCATGTTTCTAAATCTTCCGACAGACGTTAGAATGGGACCTCACAGATAAAATCTCCACAATACAAGGTCCCATGAGAGATGTATCTAATCATGAATGAGCTTGATCTGATGTCCCAAAACATGAGTTCCTTTACAAAGTGGCCGAATGTGCTAGCCTTAAATTGGGACCGTGACACTGAGCATCCTGTATAAATAAAGGTGCTCAACACCACAGTTATTTTGGCCTGCTCCATACTTCTCTCTTCGAGAATTTGTGGAGTTCCAGCTCTTATGTGTTTTACTTTTCAAGCTTTGTTGTAATTTTTTCTTTCAATAATAAAATTATGTGTATTTTTATTCACAGCATGAGTAGCTAATTCCATCATGCTAGGGTAAAAGATGAAAATCTTAATATAAAAATGTGGATTAATCTTACTTATATTATAATAAATGAATTGTAATATGAAAACTAATATTTAATCTTCTCTTATATTTGTGGGTGTCTTGATTCGTTGTAGAAAATCTCATCTTGGTTGGCACAGTTAATACTTTACCCATATTATATAAGAAAGTAATTTAAATCTGGACTAATTATTGACAAACTTTGTTACCGCTTTTATGGCTGGTTTTATATATTTGGTATAATTGAGTACATAATTGGACTTGTTATCAAAAAAAAATATTATCACCACCTATATGGTTGGTTTTATATGTTTTGGCATAATTAATTCATGAAGTAAATTAACTGGGTAATAATGACAATTTATATATTATAAAAAGTAAGATTTCTCTATATTTGAAATATCAAGAGTGGATCCCCTAGCCCTAGCATTATATTTTATTGTTGCAGTCTAATTTAAAATTGTCCATCATTTAAAACAATTAAGTCTTTTTATTTTCACTCGAATTATTATTTTATTTTACTAAATCTATTCCCTATAAATCGACCTCGAACTTACCGGGTTATTTTATTACTTCGACACTCTTATACTTGGGAGTAAAGAATCATTTTATGAGTGTGTCAAGTTTTTGGCGCTATTGCCGGGAGTATAATTTAGTAGTTAAAATAATTTAACATCATTGCATTTTTTTTCTTTTCTTTTCTTTTTATTTTTTTTTATTTCTTTCTTTTTGTATTTTTGGCATCTCATTTTTTCTTCTTCCTTGCACTTCTGTAGATCCAAGATACCCTGATTGATCTTAAATGAACTCTGAACCCAGACATCCCACGACAAACCCTATACTTGATTCTTCAAGGTTACATGACACAGAAAAATCAATTAAAATGGAGCTTGTATTATGCCAAAGAATTTCTTGAACCATCCTTATCTAGAGTGTAACACCCCGCAAGAAGCAGGATGCTACCGGTAGGAGATAGGATTAAACCATCTTTATAAGCCTCCAAAATTACAGAAAATTGGACATGATGTATCCTAAAACTAGACAACCTAGATCAAAAGTCCAGCATCAAAACGAAACTTGAACAAAACATCCAACATGCCAAGGGACCTCAAGTCTAAAAAAACTTAGCAAAATCAAAATCAATATTTAAGGGCTTTATGCCCACAACATCATAACTCATATAACATAATCATGTAATACAAATCCTTACTATTACATTTCTTCCCATTTAAACTAACATACCCAATACCCTAATGCCCAATAATAAGTACATAAAAGTATACTTTGAACATCGCTAACTCGGCTTAATTTTCATATGTTTAATATTAATTAAAGCTTATTTTATGCTTTGTTAATAGGAGCAATGGAATATGAATTTTAGAGGAATTACATGTCTTTCGGGACCTTACGGACGCATCGGAAGAACACGAGAATTACAGAATCGCAAAATTTGAGAAACTAGAAACATGGCTACGCGTCATGACACGTTAAAGTCTACGAGTCGCGACACGGATGTGTATTCCAGGGTTTAGCATTTTGCGCGATTTTATGCAAATCAGGCAGCCAAGACTTCTCTATATAAACCCAACTTCGACCAAAACCCTAGGAAATGAGAAAAGAGAGAAACAAGAGAAAAACACATCAAAGAGCCACAAACACAAAATCAAGGGAGGACAATGAAGAACTTCAAGGAAATCATGACGTCTCTCCGATCTATTCAGGCTGTATCTCTTTCTTCCATGGAGAGCTAATCTCCTAGGCAAAGCTAAGGATGTACTTATGTATTTAAACTTCTGATATTCATGTTGTTGATTCTTGAATGAATTTTTAAACGTTTAATAAAATTGATGGTTGTTGTTCTTTATTATCTTTCGCTTTATAATCCAGAAACTTATTTTGTTAACTCCCATATAGATCCAATCATGCTTCTTCTATGTGTGATTTGTGAAACCGGTTGTGACTGGTAAAGTTGTTTTATGTGTTGGCATTCTGTTGTAGTATTGCCTTAGGGTATATTATCGACGTTAGATAGCTCGTAATGATAACTTTTGTGTGCTGTTAACATAGAGAAAATTATCATTGATTACCTTATAATTTAATAGGTGTAGAATTGAATATCTTCCAATTGTTGGTTTGGGATGTGAATCCTTCAATTGCGTAATAAAAAGAATCAATAACTAAATATAAGAGTTTGATGCAAGAGGGATTCCCGATGCTTTGCTGTTTATCTCATCATCTGCGTCTAGCGCACATACCATAAATGAATATGAGAGACCACACTGTTGGGAAGCGGTCGCGAGTGCGCAGTGGAAAATTAAAAAAATTATGATGCCGCTATCCCTTTGCCCAAGACATATTTGTTTTTATTATTCTACAAGCCTAGACATGTTATTATATATTCTAAGCATAAAAACTCATAAAAACATGCAAAGAACATAAACCTAAACATGCTAACTATCATAAGAACTCTTTAAAATAAAGAAAGAAAAAGACTTACTTGAACCGAAGACTCATCCAGTCCACCCTCCAATCTATAAGCTTTTCTCGAACTCAGCAAGCTCTTCCACGTTCCAAAGAGCCACCCAAGTGTGTGGCCTCCAAAGGTGCACACACCAAAGCGAAAACTCAACGGCAAGACTACGCCTTGAGTGCACGGGTATTTTTCCCTTGGTGCTAGCCTAGGCAAATACCTCAAAACTTTTAACTTGAGATTCCTCTAGTAAATTAGACTTAAGGATCCTCTAAATCAGTGGTTTACTCTTAAACTTTAGAGTTGCTCACTTATATAAACCCAAGATATGAAAGGTTTTTGGTGTAAAAATTTGTAAAGAATTCTTTGGGTTTATATAGGTGCTCTAAAGACAACAAAATTAATTAAGAATCTAATGTGGGATAAATGGTAATTTAATCATAGCCATTTGATCTTAATTTAGTGGTTTAATGAGATTATAAAACCCTAATAAGATTTTGGGCCGAATTGGAATTCAAAACAAATAACAAAATTTTTTTTACTATTCATGTTACTATTCACATTACTATTCATGTTTTTATTTATTTATTTATTCCAATTCCCAAAGTGCCCCTATCGTCATTCACCAATCCCTAAGCCACTATGGAACCTAATAAATGATTTGTTCAATAATTAAACATATTGAACCATTTATGAACAATTCCTACAGCAATCATATATGCTGTTAAATTTGTACTGTGCACTGTTAACCATTGATTTTGACTTTGTTGTGTGTGACCTTTTGGGTTCCCCTCAAGTTGGACATGAAATGAATCGTGATAATTTAATCGAACATAAATTATCCTCCGATCAGTTGGTCATTCGATTTCAATGACCAAGGTTGACATCTAGCAACATGCCAATGCCCCCCAAATGAGAAGGAAAGATATATACCAATTATGTATGCGATTTACATATGATACGGTCCCTCGCCTCACTGTATCCCCACCTTTTGACCTAGGGTACGGAAAGTGTCTACCCATATAGTCAAAGGCATGATGTTGATAGGGTCATGAATCGTGCTAACCCAAGAATCTCACATGATTCTTCCGCTGTGACCACAGTCTCAAGCACTGATCACACATATCAACCCGCGAACCAGAATACTACTATTGTAAGAAAATATTATCCGAGAGAGTGGCGATTCTCTGTTGTATTGTTACAAACTTCATGTGTTTCAACAAATGACCCAATCATATCCTTATGACCAGATCTTTTGAACCGGATAAAAAAATGTCAAAGTTATTTGATCCACACATAAGATTGTAAAGACCTCAAGTCTAAGGACTATTCATACAATCGATACATGAAATTTCTCACAGACACATGGGATAAACACTCCATGTGAAAACTTTCGGCGGTCAGTTCGATGGACACGAGCAACTTATGCATCCATGTGATACACCAAGATGACAGATCTCCGCTAGTAGCCTATGAGATCGGCTACCCCACTTAAGGGCGGATCATATCATCATGCTAGTCTCTCCGCTTTGTGAACGCCCAGATTATTCACAAAACTATGACTAGGAACGTTTAAGAGTAATGATTCTCATAAGGCGTGGAAGCCATCATGTTATTACTCCAAGGGCTTTATTACAGTGTTTGATGATTCATATAAGTTATGTAAGACACATATAATAAAGATTGCCATTTTATTAATTAATGAAAATAGTACAAATACATGTATATATAGCCCATCCACAAGTTGGGTATAGGGCATATCCCTAACAATCTCCCACTTGCACTATAGCCAACTAGTATGAATCTGGACACCATACTCTCTGGTGTGCCTATCATGCTTTTGTTGAGTCAGCTCTTTAGTTAGAGAATCTACAAGATTATCTTCTGTGGGTAGTTTCTCTATAATAACTTCTTTTCTCTCAACAATCTCCCTGATGAGATGAAATCGCCTGAGTAAATGCTTGGATTTTTTATGGGACCTTGGTTCCTTTGATTGAGTAATGGCACCCGTGTTGTCAAAGTACATCGTGACTTCATTCTTTATCACGGGAAGCACTTCCAGCTCCGTGATGAACTTCTTTATCCAGACTGCTCCTTTAGCTGCCTCAGATGCTGCAATATACTCGGCTTCAGTGGTGGATTCCACTGTAGTTGACTATTTTAAGCTTTTCCAACTAACAGCTCCACCATTCAAAGTAAACAGATATCATGTTTGCGATCTGCTATCATCCCTATTGGTCTGAAAGTTCGCATCACAGTAACCAATGACTTTTATCTCAGAACAATCTCTGTATATCAAGAACACATCATTAGCTCTTCTCAGATACTTGAGTATTGTTTTGACAGCTGCCCAGTGTTGCTCACCAGGATTTGCCTGATACCTTCTCATTATGGTTAGAGCATAAGAGACATCAGGTCTTGTACATTACATGGCGTACATGATCGACCCTATTGCTTTAAGGGATCCTACTCATACGCTCTCTATCTGAAGGAGTATGTGGACATTTCTCCTTAGATAATTTGATTCCATGATAAGTAGGTAAATTACCTCTTTTAGAATCTTCCATTTTGAATCTTTTCAAAACTTTATCTATGTCTGTAGATTAAGATAGTCCTAACAACCTCTTAGATCTATTACAGTAGATCTTAATGCCAAAGATGTAGGCTGCTTCTCCCAAATCTTTCGTGGAGAAATTCTGAGATAACCATTGTTTGGTGGCTTGCATCATTGGAATATCATTCCCGATGATTAATATGTCATCGACATATAATACAAGAAATGCAACAGCATTCCCACTACTTTTCCTGTAAACACAAGGCTCATCTATATTTTTGATGAAGTCAAATTCTTTGATTGTCTCATCAAATCATATATTCCAACTTCTGGAGGCTTGCTTGAGTCCATAAATGGATCGTTTAAGCTTGCATACTTTATTATGATCATCCTTAGATGTAAACCCCTCAGGTTGTGTCATATAGACTTCCTCTTCGAGGTTCCCATTAAGGAAAGCTGTGTTTTGACATCCATCTGCCAAATCTCATAATCAAAGTGTGCAGCTAGTGCTAGTAAAATTCGAATAGACTTTATCATTGCAACAGGCGAGAAGGTTTCCTCATAGTAAATTCCTTAGATTTGTCTATAACCTTTTCGCCACCAACCTAGCCTTATAGGTTTGGATGTTGCCTTCTGCATCAGTTTTACGCTTGTAAATCCACTTGCAGCCTATGGGTTTTATACCTTCAGGTGCATCCACAAAGTCCCAGATTTGATTCTGAAACATAGAGTCTATTTCAGATTTCATAGCCTTAAGCCACTTGACTGAATCAATGTCACGCATTGCTTCATCATAACTGGTGGGATCGTCATTATCAATGACCTGATCACGTTCCTCATCAATAAGGAAACCATATCTTTCAGGCTCATGTCTTTCCCTACCAGACCTTCTAAGTTCATAACCTTGTGGTTGTTCCGTCGCTGCCCTTTTGAGGGGCATGGGGTTTAGTTCTATGTTAGTTTGTTCTTCTCGTACCTCATCGAGGTCAAGTCTACCCCCACTATATTTCTTGAGAAGGAATTCATTCTGTAGAAATTTAGCATTTCGTGAGACAAATGTTCTTTGTTCATTTGGGACGTAGAACACGTATGCTCTTGAGTTCAAGGCATATCCTACAAACTTACAATTAACTACTCTATCATCCAATTTGTTAGTTTGTGTGAGCTTAACATATGTGTCACATCCCCAAACTCTTAGATAACTAAGACTAGGACGTTTCCCAGACCATAACTCATATGTTGTTTGACTAACATTTTTGGAAGGAACTTGGTTTCATAGTAGTGTTGCAATTTCTAAAGCAAGACCCAAAATGAAAGAGGCAGATCCGTGCTTGGCATCATTGATCGAACCATATCTAATAATATCTGATTTCTCCTTTCAGAGACCCTATTATGATGTGGAGTTCCCGGAGGAGTCCACTGGGAAACAATGCCATTTTCTCTCAAGTAATCTTTCAATTCATCGCTTAAATTCACCACCTCGGTCAGACCTTAGTGACTTAATACTTTTATTAAGCTGGTTTTCTACTTCAGCTTTGAAGTCTTGAATTTCTCAAAGGCTTCAGATTTGTACCGCATAAGGTACACATACCCATATTGCGAGTGATCATCGATATAAGTAATGAAGTAGGAGAATCCACCTCTAGCGGTGACTGATATTGGTCCGCATACATCAGAGTGTATGAGTTCTAATGTCTATATTGCACGCTGTCCTTTACTTTTGAAGGGCAATTTGGTCATTTTACCAAGTAAACAAGACTCACAAGTTCCATAAGGTTCACATTTGAAGGGTCTGAAATACCTATCCTTATGTAGCTTAGTTAATCTTGTTTCATTGATATGACCTAAGCAATTGTGCCATGGAAGTGATTCATTGAGATTATTTGAGTTAACGTTGTATATATTAGAGGTTGAACTTCCTTTGTTAGTTTGTAAGACATAGATACCATTATTCAAAATACCATCTCCATATTTTATTTCATTGAAATAAATAGAACATTCATTACAACTTATTAGGCATGAAAAGCCTTTATTACATAAAGAAGAAATTGAAATGATGTTCTTTACTAGAGAAGGTACATAAACACAATCTTCTAAGTCTAAAACTAAACCATTCGGCAAAACTAATGAATAAGTCCCCGGGCACAATGTAGCCAGTTTTGCTCCATTACCCATTAGTAAGTCAACATCCCCATGACGGAGTCTCCTACTGTTTCTCAGGCCCTGCATATTGTTACACAAATGAGTCCCACAACTGGTTTCAAGCACCCAAGTAGAAGGTTGAAAGTTTTAAGAATATAGTTCAATCATATACAACATACCTGAAGCATTGAGCTTCTTGGCCTCTTGGGCTTCCCTAGCTTCCTTGGCTTTCAAGGATCTGCAATCTTTCTTCCAATGACCATTTTTTCCACAAAAGAAACATTTCCCCTTTCCCTTTTTCTTCTCCACCTTACCATTGGGCTTTAGGTGATCTGGAGCCTTGGCCTTGCCCTTAATTTTCTTTGGGCCTCGTGGCTTCAGGTCCGTACCGTAAGCATGACAGAGGTTTTAAGCTCCGGTTTCAAGTCCTTCTTTGTTTGCTTTATCAGATTGTGCAATTCTACAAAAGTAGCTTCTTTATCAGACTGATGAAACTGCATAATAAAGTTAGAGAAGTCTTTTGGTAAGGACTGAAGAATTAGATCGTGACCTATCTCATGATCCATGATGAACCCGAGGTTGGCCAATTTTTCAATGTGGCCAATCATCTTAAGCACATGTCCACTAACAGATCCTTCCTTATTCCTTATTTGGGGGGAAATGGTCTTTCAAGAACATAGAAAATCTTTTCTTGTCGTAAGATAATTTTAAGGTTTCTAAACCAGTCATTGTAGTTGTCCCCTTTGATGCTCATTAAGGATGTAACGAAGTGATACTCTGTTTGCCATTTGAATGTTTGTGAAATATTTTAACCCACCTGTTAAGAGATAATGTTAAAATTAGGAATATGTTTTCATTAATGTTTCATAATAACATGGGCTTTTAATATTATGAAGTTACTCCCACTCAATTATTTTAAAATCTTAAGCAAATCGCATCAACCCCAATATGATGGATTTCTTGTGGGCAATGATCCCATTATCATCGTTTCATAACTATGACTTGGGTCGGTCGTTATTAAATATGATAATTAGGTAGGTTCCCAACCAATTTATGATATAAATCACAATTCCTTGATCATTGGGTTGGGCAATCAAACATGTCATAGCTTATGCTAGTCCTTGTGGACACCCAATCTTTGCCACTAAGTTACAAGACCACGCCTAAGGGTCGTTGCGTCTTATGACTCAGAAAAGTCAAACCATTGTCAATAGTATGATTTATGGACAAATTGGTATTGGTCAGTCTGGTAAAGCCTAGTCCTGCCAATACGATTTAAGCCCTTGGGTCTATACATTACAATGGGAGGCAAATTTTAGACTTAAATTATTATTGAGGATTTTAGCAAGTTTAAGTGAATAACTGTCAAATGGATTCCTCCATTGAAAATTCCCCAGAGGGAGGGCGGAGCGAACTCTCTTAAATACCTTACCTCTTAGCTCTTATTACCTTGGTGACATGAATAAACAATAGATCCTCCAAATTAGTCCAACACTTTAAATATGCTTTAAGGTAAGCTTTAAGTAGATGATTATCTAGATGTCTTCACAGCTTTTCTTTGGCTATAAAAAGGTAGTGAGTGAAGGAAGATACCAAATCATTATCTAACTCTAGTCATACCTTTGGTTAAATTAACTTTAGTTTGGAAAGTTTTATTAACGCCTTGGTACCACCCCATTTGTATCTTTTATAATGTCTTTTATTATAAACAAGTGATTCATATTTATTAGCCATAAAGGAAATAAATCTCTACGTTCATCATGGAATAATTACTTAGCTAAGGGATAAGCATAACACTATCTATTTCCTTAGAAAGTCTCTAGATCCTTGCACCCTAAAATAATCATGCCAATTCTAATCATACACAAATCATCAAGCATATGAGTTTTAATATGTTGGAATTATTTTAGGCATTAAATAGCTTTGATTAATATTTAATTATGATATTGTATTTTATTTTATTCAAATAAATTTACTATTAATGTTTTTTTACAGATGCGTGAACTTCAAATGCAATTTCACAATTCAAATCTTAACCAAATCATACAAAAATTGTTCCTAAAATTACGTTCAGGGTGTTAGCTTTTTAACGAGTTTTTACACACCCAATTTAGAGCTCAAATGAGAGATAACTAATCAAAACAAAAACGGCGCGCTGATACCACTGTTGGGAAGCGTCCGAGAGTGCGCAGCGGAAAATTAAAAAAATTATGATGCCGCTATCCCTTTGCCCAAAACCCATTTGTTTTGATTATTCTACATGCCTAGACATGTTACTATATATTCTAAGCGTAGAAACTCATAAAACATGCAAACAACATAAAACCTAAACATGCTAACCATTATAAGAACTCTAATTAAAATAAAGAAAGGAAAAGACTACTTGAACCGAAGACTCCTCCAGTCCACCCTCCAATCTACAAGCTTTTCGCGAACCCAACAAGCTCTTCCACGTTCCAAAGAGCCACGCAAGTGTGTGGCCTCCGAAGGTGCACACACCAAAGCTAAAACTCAATGGCAAGACTACTCTTTGAGTGCAAATGTATTTTGCCCTTGGTGCTAGCCTAGGGAAATACCTCAAAACTTTTAACTTGAGATTGCTCTAGTAAATTAGACTTAAGGATCCTCTAAATCAGTGGCTTACTCTTAAACTTTAGAGTTGCTCACTTATATAAACCAAGATATGAAAGGTTTTTTTTGTGTAAAATTTGTAAAGAATTCATTGGGTTTATATAGGTGCTCCAAAGACAATAAAATTAATTAAGAATCTTGACCGGCGTAAACACACACGTATAACGCAAGCGCACGTATCGTTCAAGTAGTATAAAAATATCGATCCCACGAGGACTTAATTCCTACTATTGTTATTAATTATTGAATCTATTTATTTACAAATATCTAATTAAATGGAGAAGAGAATGATTGCTTGAATGATTTGGTTGATTGTAGTTTTGCAAAATAAATAAATAAATAAAAAGACAAAAGAAAATACTAAGGAAAATAACAAAAGACACAAAGATCTAGGGTTGTGAATCCTTCTAATATCTTTTAAAAAATGAAGTGATTATTTTATGTTTGTGTAATAAATCAGTTTACTAACCTGGAACACGAAATTATGCAAAAGCCTCTGTCGATGGTCAGACGCAAATACCCAGTTTAACCCAATTGAACCATATGTCTATGTCAACCAAATTATCTGGATTCATTAAGTTTGAGTTCCAATTATGGCTACCCTCGCCCGACAGGTATATGTCTATCCTGTAAGGAAATCTATTAAAGGGTTATCTATCCTCAAGGAAGATCGTGGGCTATTAAGTCTAAAGCTGAAACCTAAAATCCCTATATCTAGTTCATTTTAGATTTACCACATCAATCTTATTGGTGATCAGACAACAAGAAGCATTAAGCTTAAGACTTAATAAGTAAACCTTTAAATTACCCAAACTATAAAATAACCCCTTATAAACCGGTGATATTAGAATTCATCACAACCCCAGATAACTAACACATAAGTAGGGCTAGTAAGAACTTGAAAGTAAAAGACATAAAGTAAAAATACTGAAAAGTAAAAGACATAAAGTAAAAGCTGAAAAGTAAAATAAAATAAAATGCTAAGGTAAAATGAATTACTTTTACTATTTACTATTTTAGATATCTCCCATAAAATAATATACAAACTTGTGATTCTTTTTCCAACCAGCCATATAGGCGGTAATCTGATTAAGTCAAATTAAGTCCAACAGCCATAAAGGCAGAACCAAAATTAAATTACCAACCGACCAATCTGGCGGTATCCTTGTTTAGTCAGGTTTAAACCAGATTAAAATGAATTACCAACTGACCAATCTGGCGGTATCTTTTTAAGTCAATATTTTAAATAGTGAATATATATTTTAAGGGAGACTAATCTAAATAGCAATAGTAAAATAATTACCTTTCACCCTAGCTGGGGAAGTTACATTCTCATGGTGAATAGTAAAAATTGTAAAAAGTAAAAAGTAAAAATTAAATTACTATTATTACAAAACGTAATTAAAATTATTTACAAAACTAAAAATTAAAAACTAAAAAAAACTGAAAACTAAAAGAATCTAGAGAGAGAAACTCTCTCTTTAGATAGAATATAAGAGAGAGAGTGGTACAACTAAAACTGAAATTTGAAGCTCTATTTATAGGCCCTGGTAGGCTTCCAGCGTCGCGACGCCAAGGCCTCTGGCGTCGCTACGCCAGCTTCTGTCGATGTGGCACGCTCTGGTTCATCTGTTTGCAGATTCTGGATAAGCTGATAAGGTGACACGTGGCGAGGTAGTTGGGCTTCAATTATTGTGACACGTGGCGGCTTCTGATTGGTCGATGAGATTCTTATCCGCCACGTGTCAGATAAGGATTAGATACTCAATGATTTATGCTGACGTGGCGGTGACATGGCGGTGATGTGGTGACACGTGGGAAAGAGAATGTCGGCACCGTAGGATTGCGACACGTGGCACTTTATGATTGGCTGATGATGACGTGGCGGTGAGGTGGCAGTTTGACTTGGTCAACCTAGTGATGTGGCTAATGACGTGGCAATGACGTGGAGTGACACGTGGCACACGTGGCGATGATGACTGTCGGCATCGTAGGATGCTGACATGTGTCACGGTGCATGTTAGTAGATCGGCTGTGATGGTGACACGTGGCACGGCACATGTTAGCAAAGTCAAACTTTTCTCAGATTCTGATTTGTGGACCCGGCGCACGTTAGCACTGTTCGGCGCACGTTAGGCATCGCGACGCTGAAGGTCTTGGCGACGCGACGCGGGAATTTACCAAAATGCCCTTTTCGTCCAATTTTCACTGTTTTGGCCCAAATCACCCCCGAATGTCCTGAAACTTTATTTATCTACAAAATAACACAAAACACATCAAAATATTCACAAAACTCAAGAAACTATACAAAATATTAGGTTAAATGAGTGGGAAATAGTGATAGATTTGCCACTCATCACACCCCCAAACCTAACATTTTGCTAGTCCTCGAGCAAAACAAAAAATAAAATAACATAATAAAATAAAATTTAACTAAGCCACTTTCGTAGGGATCACAGTTGCATTTAGCGTATGTAACAAGCCTTTAAACCCCTAGGTGTCCCTAGTGGACGAGTTGTAGTCTCGTGAGGGTTTACAGCAATGATACCCACAAATATTTTACAAAAGTAAAAAGTTAGTTAAAACTAATGCACACAAAAGCAAAAAGACAAGAGAAAAGAGAATAAAGAAGTTAGTGACTAATCAGGTGAAACTTCTACTCCAAGTTACTAGTTGTTTTGTTTCATTCTAAATTACCGTATAAGTAAATTCTCCGATTATTTTTACCATTCTCCATATACACAGCCAATAAAATATTAAACAACTCATTTTTGCCCACAACAGTCATAAGTGCAGTTGAAAAGATAGTAATATTTTTTTTCCTAAAGTTCTATTAGATTTCACACTTTTTTTGCAGCAATGGAATAATTTTTCTGATTTTTTTTTATTTTTTATTTATATACAATACCTTCCGTCTATGTAGCGAGTGTTGGGTCGGTGACTCCAAAACCAGTTGGCTTTAGGGCACCAGGTGTTAAGACACCCCTACGGACTTAATTACTCATACTTCAGATATATATATGTTTGCAGCATCTTCGATCAATGTAACGAGCTTTGGGCCAATGACTCCCAAACCAGTTGGATTTAGGGCACTAGGTGTTAAAACACCCTTACAGACTTAATAACTCGGATCTCAGACATTTTGTTTTTTTTTTTTTTTTACTCCATTGCTTTTTGAGATGTTTCCTCCAATTAAACTAGAGCACTGAATATTACAAACTTTTCAATTTTAGCTCATGTCTGTATGTTACTATATATGTTGATAATATTTGTCAACTGAGCATATGAAGATCCATTTTAGTCCGTTTTAAGGAGAATTCACAAATTAAATAATTCAAAATGAAATAAACAAAAATTAACTTGTTTTGAAATAAGTTTGAGATACGTCTCAGGAGTGGAAACTCCTTACTCAACTATCTCTTACCAATTTCACATTTTTAATCAAAATAAAAAACACAAAAACACAAAATATTTTTGTAATTTTTGAAAATTTTTCAATTTTTTTTTTGTATTTTTCGAAAAATTTTGGACTAAAAATAAAAATAACACACAACTAAAAACAAGGTACTAATCAACTAATTCCCTCCCCCAAACCTAAATGAGACATTGTCCCCAATGTCTTAAACAGTAAAAGGAGAGTTAAGAAGGTCGTACCTGGTTAGCTAAAATCTACAGGAAATTAAAGGTTAAGATCCAGATTAATCCGACGCCTCTTACCACGATCGTCCTCGGACCAATTTATCTTTGAAAGGATAGGGTCAACTTGTGGTTCATAGGCTATGAGTTGGTCTATTAGATCCGGAGCAGTTCTGGCAGTGAAGAGGAGTTCTTTCATAGGTTTTGACACGAACCCATTTCTCCGAGCATCATCAAGAATCACACAAAGAAAATCATAAAATCCATCAATGTTGAGCAGTCCAATTGGTTTTTGGTGTATGTTCAGGTTCGCCCAAGATATAACTATAAATATTTCCTCCAATGTACCCAAGCCACCTGTCAAAGCGATAAAAGCATCAGCACGGTTAATCATTTCTACCAGTCGTTCAGACATACCTGGCACGATCAGTTCCTCTCCGTTTGATGATCCAATAAGATTTGTTTCTGCCAAGGGTTTTGGGATGATTCCTAAAACATGACTGCCTCCTTCCTATACAGTCTTTGAAACGATCCCCATAAGTCCGAGATTACCTCCGCCATATATTAAGTGCATATTCCTTGCAGCTAAGACTCGACCCAATTCCTGTGCTGCTTCTACGTATTATGGCTTAACTTCAACACTACTACCGTAAAACACACAGATGTTTTCAACTCGTCTTCTTGAAGTGGATTCCATTTTTTATGTATTTCTTTTTCAAATCAGGATGCTTTCAAAAGTGAAATGACGGGCTGAATTTATAGTACCTGAAAAATGGTGAGTAATAATAGCACTAATATCTTCCAAATGACGATTGTTAGGTAAACAACAAAAGAAATCATGAAAGGTCAAAAAGTCTGGATCCTGTCTACGAAAATAAAGATAATTACAACTAAAAAGCGAATCAAAGCAATAATTAAGGCAACTGAATTGTGTACGCAATACGCCACTCGTTTGGTATATAAATCCATTAGGATGCGTCTCAAGAATTAATTCTTACTCAGCCATTGTTAATGAATTGTCTCTACTTTGTGATTGCCAAACACCATTCCTTCTGTCTTTAAAATGCTCCGTTTGTGCTTTTCCCTACAAAAATAACACACAAAATTAAAAATTCTACAACATGTATACACAAAATATGAAAAAAATTACAAAAAATTGCATGGGTGCCTCCTGCTAGTGCTAACTTTTACGTCTTCAGCCAGACGTGACTGTGAAATCCATATGTCAAGGAGGTTTTAATGTCGTTTTGGATGTCCGATTAAAGACAATCCCGTGAGCGTTGCTTTTGAAGGGTCTCTTCCAACGGTAAGGTAGCAGAAATTTTTTTGTCCTATTTAGTGCTTGTGCCACCTTTTTGCTCCTTTCTGTTCCAGTGGTTCCTGAAAAGAAAGAAAGAAAATTAGGAGGTCTCGTATGATGCTTGACTTGGAATGGGAGTTCCATTCTGTCAAGCTTCTGGGCAATATCTTTGATTTGTACTCCCCAAAACAGCGATGTTTCTCCTGAATGCTCTGGATTTTTATTAAGGTAAGACATTTGCTCCTCCATTTGCTCTGCTTCTTGTTCCACCTTTTCTTCACAGATGTATTTTAAAATTTCCATATTCAGCTCTTCATCTGTCATCTGTGAAATACATGTTTCAAAATTGTCAACCTGAGGATGAAAAGAAATGTCAGATTTTAGGTCTTCATCTTCTGATATGACTGGAATGAATGGTTCTGGAAGATCTTCTTCAAATATCATGGTAAAACATGCTCCAAGATCTTCATTTTGAGGATTGAAAGTTTGATCCTCCGTTGTTGGTGCAGTTGGTACAAATAGATCAGCTTCATCTTCGTCAGAATCAGAATAATAAAAGTCAAATTGAGACTTTGCCAGTTCGGGCTCCTGAACTGATACCTCTGGTTGTTGATACTGCTCAGCCTCCTCCTCTGTGAAGTGTCATTGTGAAATGATTGGTACTCGAATGCTTCATCAGTGTTATCTGAAACTGGTTCTTGAGGTAGTGTAGTTCTGGTTTTCTGTGAATTGTCTCATTTGATCTGTCATCCTCTGAATGAATTCTGATTGTCTCTGAATACTTTCAAATTGATTCTAGCTTGTTCAAGCATTGCATCTAACTTTTCTTTTCGTTTCTTGAACATATCTTCGAGCATGTTTGGCAACTGATCTTCCTCTGATGGTTCTGATTGTTGATGAAGATCATAGGTAGATGGTGGATAAGATGGAAAATGTGGTTCTGTGAAATGTGATGGCTCGTCATACCATGAAGGATCTTGATAGCTCTGCCACCCTGTATGGTAGTTGTATTCGCAATAATTTCTAGGGTGGTTACCATTACATATGTCACATTCTCCCCATTGCGTTCTGTTGAGCAAATGTGGTATTGCTTGGTTCTGACATCCAGTGATAATTGTTGGGCTGGACAATAGGCCTCAGAAAACTGGACTGTTGCTCCTAGATTTGGGGTGTATCTTCTTGTAAAGCACGTGATCTCTCAATCTCCCAAAAATGTTCCATTTTTTCAATCACCTGAAAATACAATAGAAATAAAAATTACAGATAAAGAAAATTAGATACAAGTAAATAGATAGCTTCAAAATTATAACTCAAGAAAAATAAGTCCCCGGCAACGGCGCCAAAAACTTGACGGGCGTAAACACACACGTATAACGCAAGCGCACGTATCGTTCAAGTAGTATAAAAATATCGATCCCACGAGGACTTAATTCCTACCATTGTTATTAATTATTGAACTATTATTTACAAATATCTAATTAAATGGAGAAGAGAATGATTGCTTGAATGATTTGGTTGATTGTAGTTTTGCAAAATAAATAAATAAATAAAAAGACAAACGAAAATACTAAGGAAAATAACAAAAGACACAAAGATCTAGGGTTGTGAATCCTTCTAATATCTTTTAAAAAATGAAGTGATTATTTTATGTTTGTGTAATAAATCAGTTTACTAACCTGGAACATAAATTATGCAAAAGCCTCTGTCGATGGTCAGACGCAAATACCCAGTTTAACCCAATTGAACCATATGTCTATGTCAACCAAATTATCTGGATTCATTAAGTTTGAGTTCCAATTATGGCTACCCTCGCCCGACAGGTATATGTCTATCCTGTAAGGAAATCTATTAAAGGGTTATCTATCCTCAAGGAAGATCGTGGGCTATTAAGTCAAAGGCTGAAACCTAAAATCCCCATGTCTTGTTCATTTTAGATTTACCACATCAATCTTATTGGTGATCAGACAACAGGAAGCATTAAGCTTAAGACTTAATAAGTAAACCTTTAAATTACCAACTATAAAATAACCCCTTATAAACCGGTGATATTAGAATTCATCACAACCCAAGATAACTACACATAACTAGGGCTAGTAAGAACTTAAAAGTAAAAGACATAAAGTAAAAACTGAAAGTAAAAGACATAAAGTAAAAGCTGAAAAGTAAAATAAAATAAAATGCTAAGGTAAAAGGAATTACTTTTATATTTACTATTTTAGATATCTCCCATAAAATAATATATAAATGTGATTCTTTTTCCAACCAGCCATATAGGCGGTAATCTGATTAAGTCAAATTAAGTCCAACCAGCTATAAAGGCGGAACCAAAATTAAATTACCAACCGACCAATCTGGCGGTATCCTTGTTTAGTCAGGTTAAACCAGATTAAAATGAATTACCAACCAACCAATCTGGCGGTATCCTTTTTAAGTCAATATTTTAAATAGTGAATATATTATTTTTAAGGGAGATTAATCTAAATAGCAATAGTAAAAGAATTACCTTTCACCCGAGCTGGGGAAGTTACCTTCTCATGGTGAATAGTAAAAACTGTAAAAAGTAAAAAGTAAAAATTAAATTACTATTATTACAAAACGTAATTAAAATTATTTACAAAACTAAAAATTAAAAACTAAAAAAAAACTAAAAACTAAAAGAATCTAGAGAGAGAAACTCTCTCTATAGATATAATATAAGAGAGAGAGTGGTACAACTAAAACCGAAATTTGAAGCTCTATTTATAGGCCCTGGTAGGCTTCCAGCGTCGCGACGCCAAGGCCTCTGGCGTCGATATGCCAGCTTCTGTCGACGTGGCATGTTCGGGTTCATCTGTTTGCAGATTCTGGATAAGCTGATAAGGTGACACGTGGCGAGGTAGTTGGGCTTCAATTATTGTGACACGTGGCGGCTTCTGATTGGTCGATGAGATTCTTATCCGTCACGTGTCAGATAAGGATAGATACTCAATGATGATGCTGACGTGGCGCTGATGTGGCGGTGACGTGGCGGTGACGTGGTGACATGTGGGAAAGAGACTGTCGGCACCGTAGGATTACGACATGTGGCACTTTCTGATTGGCTGATGATGACGTGGCGGTGAGGTGGCAGTTTGACTTGGTCAACCTGGTGATGTGGCTGATGATATGGAAATGACGTGGAGTGACACGTGGCACAAGTGGCGATGATGACTGTCGGCACCGTAGGATGCTGACACGTGTCACAACGCATGTTAGCAGATCGGCTGTGATGGTGACACGTGGCACGGCGCATGTTAGCAAAGTCAAACTTTTTCTCAGATTCTGATTTGTGGACCCGGCGCACGTTAGCACTGTTCGGCGCACGTTAGGCATCGCGACGCTGAAGGTCTTGGCGTCGCGATGCGGGAATTTACCAAAATGCCCTTTTCGTCCAATTTTCACTGTTTTGGCCCAAATCACCTCCAGAATGTCCTGAAACTTTATTTATCTACAAAATAACGCAAAACACATCAAAATATTCACAAAACTCAAGACACTATACAAAATATTAGGTTAAATTAGTGGGAAATAGTGATAGATTTACCACTAATCAATCTGATGTGGGATAACTAATTTAATCTTAGCCATTGGATCTTAATTTAGTGGTTTAATGAGATTATAAAACCCTAATAAGAGTTTGGGCCGAATTGGAATTCAAAACAAATAACAAAAAAATTTACTATTCATGTTGTATTTATTTATTTATTCCAATTCCCAAAGTGCCCCATCTCAGTCACCAATCCTTAAGCCACTATAGAACCTCATAAATGATCTATTCAATAATTAAAAACATTGAACCATTTATGAACAATTCCTACAATATCATATATGCTGTTAAATTTGTACTGTGCACTGTTAACCATTGATTTTGACTTTGTTGTGTGTGGCCTTTTGGGTTCCCCACAAGTTGGACACGAAATGAATCCTGATAATTTAATCGAACATAAATTATCCTCCGATCAGATGGTCATTTGATTTCAATGACCAAGGTTGACATCTAGCTACATGTCAAGGTCCTAAAATGAGAAGGAAAGATATATACCCATTATGTATGAGATTTACATATGATACGGTCTCTCGCCTCACTATATCCCCACCTTTTGACCTAGGGTACGGAAAGTGTCTACCCATATAGTCAAAGGTATGATGTTGATAGTGTCATGAATCGTGCTAACCCAAAAATCTCACATGATTATTCCGCTGCAGCCACAGTCTTAAGCACTGATCACACATATCAACCTGCGAACTGGAATATTACTCTTGTAAGAAAATATTATCCGAGAGAGTGGCGATTCTCTGTTGTATCTTTATAAACTTCATGTGTTTCAACAAATGACCCAATCATACCCTTATGACCAGATCTTTTGAACCGGAGAAAAAAATGTCAAAGTTATTTGATCCACACATAAGATTGTAAAGACCTCAAGTCTAACGACTAGTCATACAATCGATACATGAAGTTCTCACAGACACATGGGATAAACACTCCATGTGAAAACTTTTGGCGGTCAGTTCAATGGACACGAGTAATTCATGCATCCATGTGATACTCCAAGCGGACAGATCTCCGCTAGTAGCCTATGAGATCGGCTACCCTACTTAAGGGCGGATCATATCATCATGCTAGTCTTTTCGCTTTGTGAATGCCCAGATTATTCACAAAACTATGACTAGGAACGTTTAAGAGTAATGATTCTCATAAAGTGTGGAAGCCATCATCTTATTACTCCAAGGGCTTTATTACAGTGTTTGATGATTCATATAAGTTATGTAAGACACATATAATAAAGATTGCCATTTTATTAATTATTGAAAATATTACAAATACATGTATATATGGCCTATCCACAAGATGGGTATAGGACATATCCCTAACACACCCGTGAGGACTCTTGAAGAGTATCTCCACCAAACTCGCACAACTACACCATCGTGCATAATGTTTCCCCCTAATGCACCACATATAGACTTTAGGTCTGGAATGCTACAGTATCTTCCAATTTTTTATGATTTAGAGAGCGAAAATCCTTATATACACATTAGGGAGTTTGAAGAGTTAATAGCAACCTTCCATGACCGGTTTATAACCACTGACACGATTAGACTTAAGTTCTTCCCCTTTGTCCTTAAGGATAGAGCTTAGAGCTGGTTGTATTCTTTAAGACCTAGGTTAATAGGAACATGGGCGAGATAATGTAGACATTTTTAAACAAATATTTCCCACACCATAAGACTAATGCCTTGAAAAGACAGATCTCCACCATCTCCCAGATAGACAGTGAAACCCTTTATTAAATATGTGAGAGGTATAAGAAGATATTAGCTAGTTGCCCTCACTATGGATATGAGAGTTGGCGCTTAGAAAATTATTTTTATGATGGTCTAACCCCTAGAGAGGGCCATTTTGTTGAGACTATTGTAATGGCGAGTTTATAAGGAAAGACCCCGATGAGGCATTCGAATATTTAGATGAACTAGCTGAGAAATCTCATACATGGACTGGACCAAATGTCTTGGATAATACTGATAGAACACACCCCACTTCTTCTAGCAAAAGCCTACATAAATTTAGGGAAGAAGATAGCCTTAAGGCACAAGTTGAGCTATTAACTAGACAAATGAGAGCCTTAATAGCCAAAGATTGCAAAACGATAAATTCAATAGCCCAGCTAGAACCTCAAGAGTTTCCTGTGTATGGTGAGATGAAGGGAACATATAAATAACAATGCAATGCATTAGGGACGTATCAGAAGCCTTACACACCCTATTCAGATACCTATAATCCTAGTTGGCAGAACAATCCGAATATTAGTTGGAGACATGAGTCTCATCAGCCGAGTTCAGAAACCACCACCAAGAGGTTATAATGCTCCCCACTATCACACACATGCTATTTCTAAAACTTCTTTAGAGGATACCATGCAAGCATTCATAGAAGCCCAAAACACATTTGTGGAGACCCAAAGAAAAACCAACCAAAGGTTTGAGTCATTGATAGCTTAGGTAGCTGAAGATAATTGGGAGATTAAGAGTCAGATCTCTAAGTTAACTAATGTCCTAAGTGTGCAAGAAAATGGCAAATTCCCATCTCAAGCTCAACCTCATCCATAAGGGCAACACATGGCACATGTTAATTATGAGGTAGCCAATATAAAAAGCATTAATGTCATAATTACTAGGAGTGGTAAAAAGGTAGGCTTGCGAGACACTTCCAAAACTGTAGGTTACCCTATGGATAATAGTGATAATACCCCTCAGACAGACAAAAATCCACCTTTCAAACCAATAGTACCATTTCCTCAAGCAACTTACCTTTTTCATGTCGAGAAACAACATAAGGTGATGAAGTGTCATTACTCATACATACTAGAAATAGTCATACGAAAATAACTTCTTTTCAACATAACTCAAATCCTCCTAAACTAGAACTGCCCCCAAAGAACCGTAAGAGGAGGAAAAGGAAAATTAAGGCTCAATTAAAGATGATACCTAAGAGATTAAAAAGGAGGTTGAGCCAACTTTTCCTTATGAACAGCCAAAAATGTCAACAATCTCCAGATCTTGGAGGATCAATGGATAAAATGCCACAGCTAGACAAGTATTTTCTCTCATGCTTCATCATTTTGCTAGATAGAAACCACCATGACAACTTAAGTGGTTAGTCTGGCTGAAGACGTTAAACTTAGCGCTTGCAGAGAGGCAACCTTTGCACCTGCATTTATTTTACTTTGTTTATTTTGATTAACATTAGTTTTATTTTATTGTGTGCTAATTTCATGTTTATTTTTTATTTGCATGAGTATTTATGTAGGTCTCCGTACCACCTACACAGCCACACAACTGAAGTCGCACCGGTAGGAACTTGATCAACTCTGCTCCCAATAATGTTGTTCCTTAATCAATTTTCTTTATATTTATCTTACGTTGAGGACAATGCAAGTTTTAAGTGTGGGGGTGTATACATGCGTATGAAAACCTATCATATATTAAAAAAAAAAAATTATTTGTTTGGTTTTAGTCTTTAATAGTTAAGAATAAATCCAATGACGAAATGTTTTACTTTAGGGTGAAATCTTAGAAACAATAAGTACTTTAATGTACTTTTATATGATACTTTGAGTAGTTTATCTAGGTTAGACTCATAAGCACTTAATTATAGGTTTTTAGTAGTGAAAGCCTGAGTAGTTAGCAAGGTGACTAGTTGAAGGAATTGCATGTTGATGAATGACCGTTTGCTTCGATGTCTATCCTGATTTGCTTGGGCTATGATGTGTGGTATGGTTGAAAATAAAAGAAAGTCTCTTAATAAAGAAAATAAGCCACCTATAACTGATAAGCGTGAAGCTACCCATGGTCGAGTATTAGAACCACTATTAGGAGATATGCTACCTTAAAGCGTAGGTGTGTTAAAAAAAAAAGAGAAATAAAAGAAAAGAAAAAAATGAATGAAATGAGACAAGAAAAGAAAATAAAATAAAAAGAAAATCATACCATATTGAGCACAGAAAAGTAATTACAGAGCTTAATTGAGATATCAAGGTTGGTTTGACCCATCGATCACAATTTTTAAACGAAATCATTGAGTTGGCTTATCTAGGAATAATAGTATAGATGTCCAGCTACTCTTTCAAAAATTTGGTCAAGAAATGGCAAAGGAAAATGATATTTTCTAGTTGCATCATTTAGTTTTCTATAATCAATGCACATACGCCAACTAGATAAAATGTGAGTTTGGATCATTTCTCCTTTATCATTTTTTACAACAGTAATTCCAGACTTTTCGGGTACAACTTGTGTAGGACTTAGCCATTTACTATCAGAGATAGGGTAGATAATGCCAACATCAAGAAGTTTAAGGACCTCTGTTTTTACTACTTCTTTCATGTGATGGTTTAATCTTCTTTGGGGTTGACGATATGTCCTAGCATTATCTTCTAAATGTATTCGGTGTGTGCAAATTAATGGATTAATAATTTTATGTCTTTTAAAGTCAATTTAATTGCCAGATTATGTTTTGTTAACACATTTAAAAGTTTACCTTCTTGATCGATTGTGAGAGAAGAAGAAATTACCACATGGTAAGTTGTTGGACAATTGTGACCCATAACATCACTATTTGTAAAAGAAATTGTGGTTTTCATACAAATTAACTATGTGACAAAGGAAATTGCCATTTTATCATTTTGTAATTAGATCACTTGAATATATAAATGATAAAAGTCCTTATGATTAGTTTCGAATTGTAAGATATGAGACAGAATCAATCCGCTGAAATTTTAATCATTAAATATTCCTAGTCGTAGTATTATCGAGATTGTACATCGATAATGCGGAATAGACTAGTATCAATCCACTAAAAGTTTAATCATTCTATGTGTGATTTGTGAAACTGGTTGTGACTGGTAAAGTTGTTTTATGTGTTGGTCTTCTGCTGCAGTATTGCCTGATGGTATATTGTCGACGTTAGATACACTACAAGAAAAAAGGCCTTTACTGACACTAAGGTTAGTGACACTAGGCTAAAAGTGTCAGAAACGACGTGTAAATGCGCCTATTTCCGTGTTTTTCACTTAAATATCAATAATTACTGACACTATGGTATCAGCGATTTTAGTGTCAGTAATTACTATTACCATAGTATCAGTAAGAAATAAAAAAAAAAACGTGTAGTCGTCTGGAGTCGAACCAACACCTCGCGGAAGTGACGTTTTTCGCATATATTACTGACACTAGAGTATGAGTAAATTTAGTGTCAGTAATTAATGATACCTTAGTATCAGTAAAAAAATTAAAAAAAAATTATTTCCTTAAGTCTGCTGGGACTCGAAATTGTAACCATTAATATAAATTTTTTTCTAGTGTAAGGCTTTACCACTAGGCCAAATCGTGACTTTTGTTCCTTAAATAAAAAGATTCTTTAAAGTACTAAATAAATTTTAAACACAAAATTAAAACAAACTGAAAACCCTAATAATTTCAGTTTCTTTCACTTGGGTTTCTTTTCATTTCTCTTCTCAAATCGTATCTCCTTCTACGACAGAGCAAGTGAGAGAGAGGCCTTGCACAAACGGCCCGTCGAATTTGAAAAATTCAGGAAAATTTTCCCCTATTTTCCCTCCAGTTGCTCGCCCCATTAGAATTCTGGGAAAAAATAAAATGAAAATAAAAACACTCCGAATTCCTCACAGATTCAAATCCGAAACAATAGCCACAAAACGCACCGTATCTCAACCGATCTCCACCTCCTATGACGACGACGACGATGATTTCCAAGTTCCGCTCAGCCAAACTCCTAAATTTACAACTTCCGCCTCAAAAAAACAAAAAGTTCCCCTTAAACCCTCGAACAATCCTAGCCGTCCATCAAAGAAACCCAAGCCTGTTCTCAATCCCGGAAAGGAGAACATTATCGAGGGGTTTTGTTTTAACACAGATGAAACTTGCAGCTTGGAATCAATTTCGTCGACCATTGACTGTACTCGTCAAGTTGTTTGTGACGATAGCAACCTCTCGCCTGAGCTTGAGGAGAAAAGGCAAAGTTTGAAGGTAAACGAAGGGTATTTACGTAATTCTGTGCAGTCTAGGTTGTTGAGATTGAAAGCAGCGGATTGTGTCTTGAATGAGGAATCTGAGGAGGAGGAGGAAGAAGAAGATACGGAGCTTGATGTGTTACTCAAGTTATGCGAGGAAAATGATGTTAATTGTAACAAAGTATATGAGCCTGTTCAGTGTCCGCTGTGCGGAATTGACATTTCGGATCTGAATGAGGAACTGAGACAGGTTCATACAAATAATTGTCTCGACAAATGCGAGAACCAAGCTCAAGATGTAAGCTTCAAAATTTCATCAAGCACACAAGCTTACGTTTTTTTTTTCTTTTAGTCTTTTATAATAAATTTGTTATTTTGAAGTGAGTACTGATTATACAATATTTGCTCTAGGTTTTTTTCATAAGGATGAAAGGGGAACTCGATTAGAACAACAAATTGGTGTTGGTTTGGGTCCGTCCCCTCATAAAGTTGTTGATGTTTCACCTTTCGTTGAATTTCTGCACAGTCTTGGATTATCTAGATATGAAGAAGCCTTTATTCATGAAAAGATTGATTGGGACACTCTACAATGGCTGACTGAAGAGGTTTGTTTTGTAGCAAAACATATAACTATTACTACCTCTGGCTGGTTGTTTTAATGCTTTAGTACTTAAAGATATTCATACAGTTTATGCTTAAATTTTGGAAATGAGTTCTATAGAGAATAAGACATGGTGTTTGTAGGCTGGAATGTCAGAGTGGATTGCTTTTTTTCTCTGCCAAATTAATTGCCTCAAGGAATTGCACTGATAATGTATTGATATTAAACATTCTATTTCATGAATATTCAAAATGTTAAATTATCAATAGGTGCCTTGCAGGGAGAACTGTATTTACAAGTTCATATTTGCTGACATTTTTTGCACATTGTTGATTTCCTAGAGAACCAATTCGTCACTGATTTTGTTCTGTGACGAATTGGTGGTGCTCCCATCAGAAAATCAGTTGCAGACTTGCAGCCACTGTTTGGTGAGATACAAAAATGTCCTGGAAGAGGTATAATTGTTTCAGGGCTTGCTCCACCAGAGTCTGGATTTGATTTTTATAGCCGATTCTTCTGCCCTAAATTTGGCGTCAATGAGGTAATAATTATTCGCTATTAATGAATGAATTCATGTTATACACATTCGAATGCAATAGGAACATATAACACACACTACTTTTCAGTGTATGGACGTTTGTCATATATTTGATTAAATGAACTCATTTCTGTCTCTACACGAATGAGATCTACGTTAACTACCATTCCTATCTTAAAAAATCTGTTTGAGTATCAAGGTCTGCAAATTGATAAGTAAATGTCACTGTTGAAATGAACAAAATGATTGGTTATTTTCAACTTCAAATTCTTTCCTAATATCTTTATAACCTTTTTCTAACTCAAATCATTTCCAGGCCTCCACTGAATAATCAAGCAGCTTTATCAAGTTTTGCATCTAGCTTTTTGTGAGCTTGAAAATGATTAGTGTTCCTTGATGTCCTTGATTTGATCTGATCTGATGTTTCCTGTTGATCTAGTTGGTGGCGGACTTTGGCAGAACTCTTATCCTCATTCCTCACCAGTGAACTATGGCTACCAAATGCCTAACCAAGTGAGTCTTGCCTGAAACATCCACAATTCATCATTGCTTCTGCAAAGAAGTTGGTTTGGCATGCTATGAAATTATTTATAGTTTATAATATGAGTATTGTATAGGTGACTTGGTGCAGTTGAATTTATTTTTCAGTAATCATCACAGGAGATGTTATTTTTTTTATTGCTTTTGCATGCCACATGTTTGATCTATTGACTGACTGAATTTGCTTATATATATATGATAATGCAATCTTGTTTGACAATCGAGATGTAATTTATAATAAGCAAATACAAAATCTCCTTCAGGGAGTTTTGCCATATAAATGGAAGGTCGTGTTTTTAATTATAAATTTGAGATTTGTTAATGGCTTGCACGCCACATGTTTGATTTATTGACTGTCTGAATTTAGTTATATATAAAATAAATAAAATCTTGTTTCAGATCTAATTTATAATCAGCAAATCAAAATTGCCCTTAAAGTGAGTTTTGCCATGTAAAGGGAGATGATAAAAATCATGTTTCAGTTTCACGTGCAAATTTGACCTTGTTTGGGGTTTGGTCTTTTCATGTTTAAGTATATTTGCAATTATATTAAGTTTATTGGATTTATTTTTACATTTAAAGAATAATAGGGTAGATCGTACTTATGGTATCATTTTATGTATTTTTGATTCAGTTACCGTGCAATCACAAGTGCGTACTACCGGGGAGCTGTAGGTGCCTTGCTTGTCTATGATGTCACTCGGCATGTTACATTTGAGAATGTGGAGAGATGACCCAGCCACCCTGCCCAAGGGACAAACTATTAATGTTGGGACTAAAGACGATGTGTCGGCTGTGAAAAAGTGAGAATTTGTCTTAATGTTGATATCCAGTGAGAATTTTAAGTTTTGGAATGACGTAATTGGTGCAGCTTATATACTTCATAATGTTGGTTCTGTATTTCAAATACTTGTATTACCTAGCATTGATTAACAAGTTTCTTTCGATGATATAAAATGCTTTGTACCGAACGTGCAATATTCTCATATCATATTCTTAGGTTTTTGGACAATGCGTTAGAGTATATTCTGAGGAATGAAGCCGACATGATTTCTTGTAAAAGTGTGTAAATTGATGAATTCAAATGTAGGATTTTGGCAATACTAGCCTGTGCCCTAGATGTTTCTCTTTGTTTCCATGCTTTTTATTGTATGTTATTGATTTGTTTGTTTTGGTGATTATGTAGCGGTATGAAAGATACAACTTGTTATTATGGATGCCATTTGGTTTTTTATATGCATGCTCTTAGGTTGTTGGTATGGTTATTGTCAATAAGTGCTTTATGTGACAAAAATTAGATTAGGGTTATATTTTGTATTTATATTTTGTATTTTTATTTGGATGTATTAAATGTTTTTATTTATGAAGATATCGATTTTTTTTGGAAGTCCATCTAATTCTTAACATTTGGTTTATAATTTCAGATTTTGTGCCAGATATCATATTGTTGGGGGATTGTTGCAGGCTTCTCAACAAGTATCATGAATTTTGGTGGGGGCATGACATTTTGGTGGGACTTTAAGAGTAGTTTTTGAAATATATATATGTTAATTTAAAGATTGTCTATGGAGTTTTTGTATTCATCATGTGATACTGTTGAATTGATTAATACGATTAATCTATTATATTGCGAATTTTATATAAATGTAATTTTTTAGTTTTTTATTTCATTGAGTTGATATATATATATATATATATATTTTATGATTAATTTAATTACAAAAAATAAGAAATATAATTGTGAAATAATACGATTTTTAAATTTTAAAAGATATTGTCGGATATTGATACTATAGTAACAATAATTACTGACACTAAAAATCAAATATATGCGATATACTGATACTGCAGTAACAAAATTTACTGACACTATAGTATCACTAAATACTGATGTTATAGTGTCAATAATTTACTGACACTAAAATAGTGTGAGAGATTACTGATACCATAGTGTCAATAATTTTCTGATACTACAGTATTAACGTTTACTGACACTAAGAATCACTGACACTAGAAACTAGTGTCAGTGATTTCTGGCTGCGGCAACACTGACACATTTATATAGTGTCAGTAAAACCCTTTACTGACACTAATTTAGTATCAGTAAAAGCTTTTTTTCTTGTAGTGATAGCTCGTAATCATAACTTTTGTGTGCTGTTAACATAGAGAAAATAATCATTGATTACCTTATAATTTAATATGTGTAGAATTGAATATCTTCCAATTTTTGGTTTGGGATGTGAAACCTTCAATTGAGTAATAAAATGAATCAATAACTGAATATATGAGTTTGATGCAAGAGTGATTCTCGATACTTTGTTGTTTATCTCTACTGATTTTCCTAAATAATTTTCCATAGTTTTTATCTTAAAGTATAAATTCATTTTTTTTTCACTAAGTTATTGCTAAAGTTTTTATTTGAGTAAATTAGTTCCTATAACCATCTCTCTGAGGAATCGACACCCCAGCTATACTACGATAATTGCAAGTTATTTTTGGGCGTAATCACCCAACAAATAATATCCCATAATGACTTATAAAAATAATATCCGTCATCCAACGCACCATCTCTGCCAAAAGTAAGGGCTATTTTAAAAAGGAAAGGGAAACCTACATTCATTAACAAAGTGGGGGTGAGTCTTCTGGACCTAGAGAGTAGATACCGAATAATAAATCATAAAAAAATCCAAAGAATGTCAGTAAATCATTCTTCATGCATTCATCATCAAAAAATATCAAGCATTCAATGCCCAAGTCGTGCTCGAAGAGTGTGCGAGGAAGGAACGATACCTTGTCAATAAGGTAGCAGGTCGATCCATTTCTGATGGTAGAAACCCTAAACAAGTGCCCTGGCAGAAACATGATGATGAGTACGAAAAAATATAAAAACATGCAACAAATGCCAGGACGGAAAAATATCATCAATTGAGTGTCTCAGCGAAAACATAACATTATTTCAGAAATCATGAAAACATTTAAGAAGCGCTGAAACGTAAACATTTAATCATTAAGAAATAAAGCTCAAACAAATCAAAATTTTATAACTTAAAACCTTTAAAACATACACGAAGAAACATAAAACAAGGCATCTACTCATAAAGATAAGTTACAAAAGATTACTGAGAGGTGGGCGGTTGATCGAGTTGTCGATCTACAATGAAATAAGAATGGGTAAGATTCTTGACTTAGTCTCTTGAAGCAGGGAAAATAACATGCTATCATTTTACTACAACCCTTATACATCATTATAAGACTATAGTAGGTTTCAATATATCATTATTTTATTTTGAAACTTTTCCTCCTACTCGAGACGCGAACAACTAACGCTTATTTCACATATCTTTCTAGTAAGCATTTATACCAACTTTACACTTATAGAAAATGCATTCATCTCTTAAATACTCCTCACCCTCAACATCACTACCAAAACCGAATTAAAGTCACCCATTTAACCTTCAAGCTTTGCACATTAAAGAAACCTTTATCAACAACCCAAATTTGTGTTATCATCTTCCTAATATCACCAAAGTATCCATACAACTTCATATTTCACAAACAAAACAGCCTCTATACACGGTCTTCTCTAGGGTCAGATTTTCCGTCTTTCATTTTTTAAGTTCTTATACCATACTATAACCACAATATACAAAATCTAATTTCCAACAAAATATCATGTTGTTTCTTATCAATATAACTCACCACCAACCAATCCTACTTGGCCGAAAATCACATCCCACTTCCCCCTAAAATTTCCTCTATTGTTAACACACCCATAAACAACAATGGTACAAAACAATAGGAACCCAATAAAGAAATTCATAAATCTCATATTTGACACGCTTAAAAAGTAGTATTTTACTCTCAAGTATAAGAGTGTTGAAGTAATAAAATAACCCGGTAAGTCCGGGGTCAATCCACAGGGAATATATTTAGTAAAATAGAATGATAAGTAGAGCGAAAAGAAAAAAATTTCATTTGTTGGAGTTTTTGGAAACTTTTAAGTGAAAATGTAGTAACAAAATGAAATATTGGAGTTAGGGGATCCACTTTTAATATTTTAAATCTAGAAATCTCGCTTAATTATAATATATAAATTATCTTTGTTACCCAATTAATTTATCTCAAGAAATAATTATGCCAATATATAGAATCAGCCATAAAGGCGGTAGTCATTTCTGTCGATAACTAGTCCTACCAAGGTACTAAGTATGCCAAAAACATAAAACCAGCAATAAAGGCAGTGATACTGTATAAAACCAGCCATATAAGCGGTGATACCGTTTGTCTATAACAAGTCCTGCCAAGGTACTCAATTATGCCAAAATCGTATAAAACCATCCATATAGGTGCTAGAAAGATAAAACCAGCCATATAGGCGGTAGCAAGATAAAACCAGCCATATAGGCTATAGCCAATCTTGTCAATAATTAATCTAGATCTAAATCAAATTTCAATCGTTAGTTTACAATTTATTTATTATAATGTAGGCGAGATTGATCTAAGTTTTCATTATAAAAGCATCACCCACTACTCCAACGAAAAGAAATTAGCTATTCATTTTGTAATTAAACATACTCGTAATTTATTTACGGAAAGAAAGAGATATTACAAAAAGCTTAAATAAAAATAACGCACAAGACACTATCTTCCAAAGTCTATACATAAGTCGAAAAGAAAAGAATGAAAATTTCTTCTGCCAAAGGCTTCAATTTATAGGAAAAGTTTGGTTGGCGCGTCATGATGCCAAGACTCTATGCGGCGCGACACGCATGCCACTTTGGGGACAACACATAAGCTGAATTTTCATTTTTACCCTTTTCCAAGTCTGGTTTATCCTGTCGAGCTTCTGAGCAGTATTTTACCTACCAAATAAAAAAAATAACACAATAAAAATACTCAAAACATAACTTAAAATATTATTTCACACATGTGCTAAATTAAGGGGATTAGTGAAACTATAAGTGTAAAATGATTGATTTATCGTATAATAAATATGTACTTTCTAGTGTTCATCACACCCCTCAACCAGATTATTACTAGTCCCTAGTAATTCAAGCGAAATCTAAAAGAAAAATTCTTATCCAAGTTAATGATTATTTTATTTCTTTCTAAATGATCAAATAAATGAATTCTCCTGTATTTTTTGTCATTCTTCCATATACTCATAAAACAAGGTATTAATCAATATATTGTGCCCACATTAACCACAAGTATTTGTTGAAAAGATAGTAATATTTTTGTCCTAAAATTATGTTAGAGTTTACGCCTTTTGGTAGTGAAAGTTTATTTATAAATATATCTTCGATCCTTATATCGAACTTTGGGCCAGTGACTCCAAACGAGTTGGTTTTAGGGACGTAATGGCTCAGATCTCAAATATTAAAAAGAAAAAGTGTCTGATTCCCTGAAGATATATTTTTTAACCCTTGTAAAGAGCTTTGGGCCAGTAACTCCCAGACCAGTTGGCCTTAGGGCACTAAGTGGTAAGACACCCAACATACTTAATTGCCCGAGTTAAAAAGGCTACGAAAATGAACTTATTCAAACAAACTCAAGCCCTACCATTTTACACGATCAATCAATGCTTACTGAGGCAAGATGTTTGGTTACTAAGTAAAAGCTTGATCATTTTTTTAACTAAATCAAGCTATATCGTTTGTCACGAACAATCACTACTTACTGAGGCAAGATGTCCGGTTACTAAGTAAAAGCATGATCAATTTTTTTAAAACATAAATTTCATTGCCTTGAGGTGTTACCTCCTACAAATTAAAGAACTGAATATTATACATTTTCACTTACTACCTATGAGCATATGTTACCATTTTGTTTATAATATTTGTCAAATGAGTATATAAAGATCAAATTTAATCAATATTATAAAGAATTCACAAATTTAAATAATTCAAAAAGAAAGGAATAATAAATAACTTATTATGAATTATATTGAGATGCTTCTCATGAGTGAAAACTCCTTACACAGCCACTTCTGAACATCAATTCTTCTTGGTTTAGAAAACAAATTTGTTGTTAGTTTGTGTGTATATGTATGGAGATATATTCTTACACACAAAATAAAAACAAAGTAAAAACATATATATATTTTAAATAAAAACATCAATGAAACATTAAAATTATCTAGTAAACTATCCCATCCCCAACCAAAATGAGACATTGTCCCCAATGTTTAAAGGAATGAGAAATAGAGTTTAGAAGATATCACCTGGTTAGTGTGGAATTGACAATTTCATCTATGACTAAAGATTAATGATTAAGGTCCAGGTTTACTTTGCGCTTTTTGCCACGATCATTACCAAACCAGTTCAATTTGGAAAGAATATGGTTGATTTTTGGTTCATAAGCTAAAATTTGGTCAATTAAATCATCAGCTTTTCTTGTAATTAGGAAGATATCTCTTACTGATTTTGAAATAAACCCATTTCTTTTGGCATTTTTAAGAAAAACAAAAAGAAAATCGAAAAATCCATTAACATTAAACAGACCAATGGGTTTTTGGTGAATATTCAAGTTTGTCCATGACGCAACTGTGAATATTTCTTCCAACATTCCTAGCCTACCTGGTAAAACAATGAAAACATTAGCATGATTGATCATTTGAGTGAGTCTTTCTAACTTACTTGTGAAAGTACATTCTTCTCCATTTGATTTTCTGATGATGTTGTGCTCTGTTAAGGGTTTTGGAATGATCCCCAAAATTGGAATGCCACCCTCTTGTACAGTGATCGGTGAAATCACTCACATAATGCAAGCACACATATTACTCAAGTAGTATAAATGTATAGATCCCACGAGGACTTAATACATAAGCTATCAATTTATGAAGTTAAATATTTACGAGTATCTAATAGAATGGTTGTTGAATGGATGGTGATTTTTATCTAAAAATAAGTAAATAAAATACTGCGAAAGTAGATTTAAGGAAAATTCAATATTAAGAAATTATCTAGGGTTGTGATTCCTTCCAAAATCTTTTAAAGATAAAGTGGTTATCTCATGTTTGAGCAATATATCGATTTATTAACCTGGACCACGAATTTAAGCAAAAACCTCTTCCGATGGTCAGTTGTAATCACCCAGTATAACCCAATTAATCATATTCCTATGTCAACCAAGTTACCTGAATTTTTTAAGATTAAGTTCTAATTATGGATACGCTCGCCCGATAGGTATATTCATATCATGTAAAGAAATCTACCTAAGAGTCATTTTCCCCAATGTGAGATCGTGAGTTATTGAGTCTAAGGCTAAACCTAAAATCCCTTTCCCAAGTTCATTTTAAGTTTACCAGATCAATCTTATTAATGGCCAGTTAACAAGAAGCATTAAGCTTAAGGCTCGATAAATAAACCTTTATATTACCCAAGCTATAAAATAACCCTTATAAGTTGGTGATATTGGAATTCATCGCAACCCCAGATAAGGGATTTAGTTACCACACATATCTAGGACTAGTAAAAGCTTAAATAAAGTAAATGACATAAAGTAAAGCTTGGAAATTAAAATGGTAAATTAAGCAATAAAGAAAATGGTGGGGGTTAGATGATCCACTTTTATTACTTCTATTTTAGATATCTCCTTTATTATAATATATTAACTTTGAATGACATTACCAACCGACCATATAGGCGGTATCCTGATTAAGTTAGATTTATGATTAATTCCAACCGACCATAAAGGCGGTTTCTAGTTTAGTCAGGTTTAAATCAATTCAATTAAGTCCAACCGACCATAAAATCGGTATCCCATTAAGACAAGTTTTAAATAGTTTATATATTATAATTAAGGGACATTAATCTAAATATTATTAATAAAAGCTTAACCTTTCACCCTAACAGAGGTGAGTTACCTTCTCATGCTGAACAGTAAAAATAAAGACTGAAAAGTAAAGTAAATAAAGAACTATTGCGTAAAATAAAAAAATTAATTACAGAAAGCTGTAAATAAACAAGAAAGATATAATCTTCTTAGTATTCTTAAGGAATTTCCCAGAAGAAGGTATGATTTTTCCTTCTGATTTTAGCTGGAATTTATAGGCAAAATTCTTCCTCGTGCGCCGTGACGCACCATTGATTCGGCAAAATAATTTGCTTGGCGTCGTGACACATAATGACTTTCACGTCGCGACGCTGACGTCAGTAAAGATATGGGTTATCGGCAGCATGTGATGATGACACATTTCCGGCGCATGTTTGTTAGACAATTATGACCCATAGCATCTCTATTTGTACATATCATGGTGTTATTGTACAAATTAACTATGTGACAAAGGAAATTGCCCTTTTATCATTTGTAATTGGATTACCTAGATGTATAAATGATAAAAGGTCTATATGATTAGTTCCGGATTGAGATGATATGAGACAATATCAATCCATAAAGGTTTAGTCATTAAACATCCATAGTCAGAGTATTATCGAGATTGGACATCGATAATGCGTAAAAGACTAGTATAACACTTGTGCGCATTGTGGGAGCATAACGACATAGTTCTCATATATTTTGGTATAGGATACTCATGCAAGTGTAATAGGAGGTTGTGTTTACCAATGGTACGGGAACAGCTTCGCTCTGGATAGACCCCTCAGAATTCCATTGGTAGTATGACTATATGTCTATGGAAGTCCGAATAAAGGGTAGGTGTATTTAGTCTTAAATGAGACTTGCGACAATCAATATACTTTGGTTTTGGTCGTCCAGGGCTTTAACAGGTTCTGTGTACGCCTCTTGTGGGTATATTGAGAATCGTAGTGTATTCGCTGTGATGTCAAGACGGAAGTATCACTCCAGTCGTAGTGGAGATGATGATCACGTAGGATACGGAACTGGTGCTCTTTTATGCTGCAGCTATCGGGATATTATGACTAGGTCATGTTTATCCGATTATAGAGACTAGTTACCAGAGATCCGATATGTGCTTCGTACGGGGCAGACACAATTCTAGCCCCAGGCCTTGCACGTGACATCCGATGCTGGATCGAAATACGGAATACTACTTATACTACGTCTGATATAGATCACATATTCCTATAAGAATATTTCTAGAGAATTGGGTAGGCACGGTGCTTTGCTAGAAGCCAACCATGTCTTGTAAATCGGTAAAAAATGTAGTACTAGGTACGTACGTGTTCGGATAGTCCGACGACCGGATTTACTGCCAACATATCCGGGGATCTCATGGGTCGCTTCCTGAAGATTCACCGATGACGTATGACTCGAACTTTATTAATCTGGGATTAATTAAAAGAGAGAGAAAATTAATCTGGGATTAATTGCGGAGATATTTTATCTGGGATAAAATATTATTTAAAGAGAGAGAACGATTAATTTGGAATTAATCGATAAAATAATATATTCGATATATTATACGAAATTAGATTTCGACGTAGAATTAAAATTAGATTTTAATTCGGGCGAACGAGTTAATTTAGAATTAATTCGCAAGCGACATGAATAGTAATTTTGCTAGGCACAATTATTTAATTAAATTTGATTTAATTACGTCGCAACGGAAAATTCATTAATTTGGAATTATCGAACCCGAGCCCGGGAGTGTTTGCGGGCTCACTCGTATTTCGAATTCAAGTGTGGCCCACAAGTCACATCTAGCGTCAAATCATTAGTCACTTTGATTGATGTGATGTCTAGTCACTTTGAGTGATGTGACAACTAGTCACTTTTGATGTGAATAGTGATGGAGGTGGTTGGAAGACTTTAAAAGTCTTATACCAAATTTTGAATTTGGTAATTGTTTTTGTTTTTTAGAAAAACAAATACACAACACATTTCTTCACTCTCTCCCTCCTCCAACCTCACGACATTGTGCCATTTTCTCCCTCTCTCAATTTTCTTCTTCCATGGCCGAATGTTCAAGGATGAAGATGGTGAATTTTGTGGCAAATATCACCAAGAGCTAGCACTCAAAAGAGGACATACAAAGGTGATAGGGAAACCCACCCGTGGGCTTGAATGCACACCAAGCTTGGAGCTTGAAGGACCGAAAATGGAGGAGCACAAAACAGTCCAAAAACCATGAGCTTCAAGGGAGCAAAGGGCTCGTTGTTCCTCACATCGCAAAGCTGATCAATGTAAGTATGATTCCGCCATGCTTATTTGTTGTATTCACACATGATTTCTAGCTTGAATTGATCTTGGGACAAACCTAGAAACCCAACAATGGTATCAGAGCCATTTTGAGCATGAAATTTGATTCGGGTAAAATTTGGGTAAATTGGATTTGAGCATGTTTGAGTGAAATTACTTGTTTGAGCATGCTTGTATATGAATGACTTGGAGTTATTTGTGATCAATTTTGTGAAAAATGGATTGGATCAATTTTTTCCCAATATTTTGGCTTGGCCGAATGTGAGTGATGCCCTAATGTCATGGAATTTTTTGATTTTGATCATTGGATGAGTTGAAATTATTTGGGTAATGTTGATTTAGGATTTAATTAGATTAAAACCGAATCGGACAAAGAAATCCCTAATTGCCGTGACTAACTAGCATGGAAAATGATTGATTTTTGATTCAAATGTGTTGGACATGTTTTGATGATAATAAGCATAATTAATTGTGTAAATTGATGTTTTGGAAATATTAATTTGGTTAATTAATTATGGCATACACTTTAGGTTAATTAAATTATGAAATTTGGAATTTTGGTAATTTAATTAATTGGGCCAAATTTGGAATTGGGCTTGTAAAGTTGTAATTGGGCTTATTGGGCTTGGTTCGGCCAAGTTTGGTTTAGGCTAATTGGTTGGATCCAATTGGGCCCAAAACCATTTCCATAAAGTCCAAATATGACTTAATGGACCTTTAATTTTAATTGGGCCAAATGGGCCTAAATTGGTTTCTTGGCTAATAAGGGTGATTCCTTAAATGAGCTTTGGTATTTGGGTTTGACCCATATTAACCAAAAGTCTATGCCTTAAGAAATTTATTAAAAGCCCATTGGACTTTAATTAAATTAACATTGGATGTTAATCGGCTTTGAGACCCGTAATGATTAGATTTAGAATCTAAGTCGTAAAGGCACATTAAAAAGTGTAAATATTTAATTTAGAATTAGTATTAAATACAAATTAAATTGGATTTAATGTTTTAGTTTAATATAATTCAAGAATTCGTACTTTGAGTACTTATTCGCAATACGAGTTGGACTCGCGCAAAATCAAATCGTTGTTTGAACATTGGATGGTCATTAATTTTCAGATTAATTAATTGGATTAGATTGATTGATAACATGCTTGTGTGAATACATGGATGCGATGTATGAATAATGTATATCGGATGGATATTAGATGGGTGAGGGCAATTTTGGAAATTATTGTAATAAATTTAGAATTTATTAAATTGGACATGCGTGTCCAGCCTATTACCTCTTGACTCTTTGTATTTCTCTTCTCACATATTCCCCTCAATGTAAATGAGGTTTCTTTAGAAGTGTTATGTAATTGGGTAGAAATAATACTTGTGCTAGCGGGAGAGAGGAAATAGAGAGATTTGTTCTAGGAACAATGTGTTAAGTATCCATCCGCATATCATTATTATATTTATTTACTTACGTGCCTTATTATGTGTTTAGAATGCATGTTTAAGGGTGTATGATGATGAGACCTAACAAAGATAATTAATTAGTTGCCAATTACGCGAAAAACCCTCAACACATATTAAGCGTTTTTCCTTCCATTGAGTGATTCTTACTCAAGATCCAAGATTGGCACTGGTTTGTTGGCCAAAGTCAAGACCTTTGTCCGTCGCGGATGTGTTTGAATCATGAAGGCTTTGTTCCATATCGGTGTCTTGTCCAAGTTGTGATTTGTTGGCCAAAGTCAAGATCACCTATTGTCCATCGACATCGATTACAAAGCTTTCCAAGGTCAATGGGTTCCGCTTAACTGGGATCACTAAGTTTGTTGTGCCAAAGCCAAGGCTTAGTTGATTCAGAGGAAAAAGGTTTGGGAATATATTAGATATATTGGCATATATAAGATATATGTTTCAGACTTGGATGTCCACCTACTGGATCTAGGAATTGGATGTGATCCAATTGATCTTAGAGATCTACCTAGTTAATTATCATACAATTTGTTGGCCAAAGTCAAGATTGTGTGTTATTTAACGGGATCCTAGCCCATTAGGAAACAAGGTTTCCCAAATACTCCACAGAGGGTTAGAGGCTTGCCGAAAAATAGTTGGAGGCAGGTATTAAATTTGCAATATTCGTTTAGTTACTTGCCAATACGCGCTCATTTCATTTTTCGTCAATAAATTAACATATTAGTTGGACTAATATTTAATCGTTGTTTTAATTAAACAGTTGGAATATATTCAAACTATTTCAATTATAGTTGATTATATAATTGGATTATAGTAATCAATATATTTGAATTTAACCAATTAAATCATAGTTGATTATATAGTTAGACTATAGTAATCATTATATTTAATTGTAACTAAAATCGTTGATTGGATAGTTGGACTATAGCAATCATGATAATTGAAAGATTAACGTTTAAAACATAAACATGGGTGAAAATATTTTTTAAACGGCTTTAATTTTCAAATTGGGAATAAAATCTCAGGATAGTCCTGGGTGACCGAGAAGTTACTTTATTTGATAGTGTGATGTCTCGAGCCTAAGCCCGTAGTTTAGCAAATAGTAGAACATGATATTTGGAATATTCATGTGATGATAACTTTAGTGCTTAATCTGTTATGCTTGCTGCAAAGACTCCTTAATTTCTTAGTCAGAACTAAGGATTAGATCCTTATAGTATGATATTGAAATTGAAGGATCTTCATAGATCTATCCTTAGATCTTAGAAGAACTAATTGCAATAGAAAACTCTTGGAGAGTTAATGGCTATACTCAAGGAGACAAAGCCAGAGTTTGCAATAGGCAAGAAGCGCAAGGCGCATCTTACTTCGACATCCCAGAAGGCCAAGGCTTTGCCAAAGGCTTCTGGGGTGTGGAAAAAGGGCAAAGGGAAAATCATTATAATCTTCTGGGAAGACAAAGGACATATCCAAAATGTCTGCCTAAAACTGTTGCAAACAGGGTTACTGTATGCGTAACTATCGTATGGACAAGGAAGACATGAAGGAAGCGAAGACGGGCAAGGCTCCGACTTCAAATATGTTTGTCATAAACATGTTCACTACTAGTATTAAAATTGGATTTTAGATACTAAGTGTGGTACATAAATATATAATGGTGTGCAGTATCTGCTGATAAGAAGGACACTGACTTCAGTTGAGATTTATCTGCGAAATGAAACAGGATGACAATTGCTATTTTAACCATAGATACCTAAGTTTAGGAACTACCCTTCGGGTATTGATAAGTGCATGAAAATATACTTTGAAACATCGCTTATTCGGGTTTATTATTCAGTATTTAGTTATATATTTCACATTTTATTATATATTTTTATCATTATATTAATTTAGAAAATATTTATTATTTAAGTTATTTTAGTAATTTTTGTTTCTTTTTATTATTTTAGGAAATGGAAAGAACAAGACTTTGAATTGGAAAGAAGAAATTAACGTGGGACCGCATAATTGGAAGAGAAAAAGAAGGAAATTGTTGATTTAAATAAGAAAGAAGAAAAATGGTGTGAATAAGTAATTAAAAAGAGAGAAACAAAGTTGAGTTGTTGACTATAATAGAAACAAGCATGCAACGTGGGCCCCAAGTGCTTAGACTACTAGGTTTAAGTTTTTCACACTATAAAAAGCAGCTGAGGGCTGCGTAAATAGGAGCTCTCCACGCGTGAAGCAGCCTAGGGCTGCTGCTGAGAGAACAAAGAGTGGTAAAGCTCGTAACAAGCAGCTCCAGCCTGCGCATAAGATAAAAATAGAAGACAAAAATCAGTAGTGGCCGAGAGGGCAGAAAGCAGATAACAGTGCCGAGAGTTCGGAGAAGAAATCTGAACACAAAGCCGGGACGCGAAGCTGTGATGATTCAGAACAATATTCTCTCCAATTTTAGGCTATTTCTATTTCTTTTATGAGGAACTAACCCCCTAGGCAAAGCTAGGGATGAACTATTGTGTTTGACTTTTATTATTTATGTTTTTGATTCCTACGAACCTTTTAATCGTTTAATAAAATTGATGTTTATTATTTTCTATCATCCTTCGATTTATTAATCCAGAAATTATATCTTGTCAAATCTCATATAGATCCAGTCATGCTTCTTCTATGTGTGATTTACGAATTTAATTGTGATTGGTAAAGTTGTTTTGCGTGTTGGTCTTCTGCTGCAGTATTGCCTGAGGGTATATTGTCGACGTTAGATAACTCATAACGATGACTTTTGTGTGCTGTTAACATAGAGAAAATAATCATTAATTATCTTAGAATTTAATATGCGTAGAATTGAATATGTTCCGGTTGTTGGTTTGGGATATGAAACCCTCAACTGAGTAGTAATAGGAATTAATAACTGAATATAGGAGTTTGATTCAAGAGGAATTCCCAACGTTTTGCTGCATTTCTCTGCCATTATCCTTTATTATCTTTTTATTATCTTATTTATCTTTATTTTAATTACCAATTTTATCATCTTATTTATTAAGTTACCGTTAACGTTTTTGCTTGAGTGAATTAGTTCTGTTGTAACCTTCGCTCTGAGGAATCGACACTCCAGCTATACTGCGATAACCGCGAGTCATATTTGGGCGTAATCAAAATTTGGCGCCGTTGCCGGGGAGACGGTTTACAAGCAAAAGAACCAGGTTTGCTTAGTTAACAACGAAGCGGTAACTTCGTTCCATTTTTTTTATTATTAGTATTTTATTTTATTTTATTCATTTATTATTCGCTTATTTATTTTCCTTTTAGTATTTTAGTTTTTATTTTTAATTAGTTCTTTTTATTTTTTTCTAGTCGTTTATTTTAGTATTTATTTTAGTTATTTTATTTCTGTTTTAGTTCAAGTTAGATTTTAAGTTTTATTTTATTCCTTTTATTTATTTATTTTTATTTTATTTTATTTCTCGTATTATTTGAGCTTCAATTACATGTCTAGACATATGGATATATTTGGTAGATTTATTAGGGCTGAAGAAGAAAGCTCAGATTCTGAGGACAGATTTGAAAATCATTTTTCTACACCATCTGCGTCTAGCGCACATAACATGAGTGAATACGAGAGGCCATCTAGGAAGACTCTTGAAGAGTACCTCCACCCAACTCGCACAGCTACATCTTCGTGCATAATGTTTCCCCCTAATACACCACATATAGACTTTAGGCCTGGAATGATACAGTATCTTCCAACTTTTCACGGTTAGAGAGTGAGAATCCTTACGTGCACATTAGGGAATTTGAAGAGGTAGTAGCAACCTTTCATGACCGGTTTGGAAATACTGACACGATTAGACTTAAGTTATTTCCATTTGCCCTGAAGGATAGAGCTAAGAGCTGGTTGTATTCTTTAAGACTTAGGTCAATAGGATCGTGGGGCGAGATCACTCAGGAATTCTTTAACAAATACTTCCCACACCATAAGACGGATTCCCTGAAAAGACAAATCTCCACCTTCTCCCAAAGAGACAGCAAGACCCTTTATCAAATGTGGGAGCGGTATAAGGAGTTGTTAGCGAGTTGTCCCCACCATGGATATGAGAGTTGGCGTTTAGTAAGTTATTTCTATGATGGACTGACCTTTAGGGAGCGCCAATTCGTTGAGATAATGTGCAATGGTGAGTTTATCCGAAAGGACCCTGATGAGGCACTCGAGTATTTAGATGACCTAGCTAAGAAATCTCATACTTGGACTGGACCCAATGCCTTAGATAACACTGATAGGACACACACTTCTTCTAGCAGAAGCCTACAACACTTTAGGGAAGAGGATAGCCTTAAGACACAAGTTGAGCTGTTAACTAGACAGATAGAAGCCTTAATAGCCAAAGACAGCAAGACAATGCCTTCAGTAGCCCAACTAGAATCTCAAGAGTGTCCAGTATATGGTGAGATAAGAGGAACATATGAAGAACAATGCCATGCATTAGGGACGTATCAGAAGCCTTACACACCGTACCCAGACACCTACAATCCTAGTTGGCGGAACCATCCCAATGTTAGTTGGAGGTAGGAGTCCTATCAGCCTACCCAGACACCACAACCTAGGAGTTACAGTACCCCACAGTATTACACACCTATCGTTCCTATGAATTCTTTAGAGGATACCTGGCATGCATTTGTAGAGACCCAGAGTAAAACCAATCAAAGGATTGAGTCGTTGATAACTCAGGTAGCTGAAGACCAAAAGGAAATTAGGAGTCAAATCTCTAAATTGACTAATGACCTGAGTGTACAAAAACAAGGAAAATTCTCATCTCAGACTCAACCAAATCCACAAGGGCAACCCATAGCACATGTTGATCATGAGGTATCCAGTCTAAGAGGTGTTAATGTCATAATCACTATGAGCGGTAAAGAGGTAGGGATGCATAATACTTTCAACACTATAGGTGACCCTAAGGATAATAGTGCTAACACATCTCAGGTAGAACAAGTGTCACATTTCCCAATTAGTGTACCCTATCCTTAAGAACTTAACAGTTTTCATGTCGAGAAACAACCACAGGGTGATGAAGAGTGTCATTACTCATACATGTTAGAAACAGTCCTACCAGGAACAACGTCTCTACAACCTGAATCAAATCCTCCTGAACTGAAACTGGTCCCTAAGAACCAAAAAGGAGGAAAATGAGAGTTAATGCTCAATTAAAGATGATGACCTGTGAGGTTAAAAAGGAGATTGAGCGAATCTTTCCTTATGTGCAGTACCAAATTTCACCCACCAGACCATGGAGGATCAGTGGATAAACAGCCATAACTAGACAAGCATTCTCTTGCGTGCCTTCATCAGTACGCTAGATGGAAGCCACCATGAACAATTTAAGTGGTTACGTCTGGCTGAAGACGTTAAACTTAGCGCTAGCGGGGAGGCAACCCTTGCATCTGCATTTATTTTATTTTATTTTATTTACTTTAGTTTTATTTTCTTGTGTGCTAATTGCATGTTTTATTTTTATTGTTTGCATAAGTGTTTTTGTAGGTTTTAACACATCCTACACAGCCACACAACTAAAGTGTCACCAACAGGAACCTGATCAACTCCGCACCTGATAGTGTTGTTCCTTAATCATTTCTCTTTATATTTATCTTACATTGAGGACAATGCAAGTTTTAAGTGTGGGGGTGTATGCATGCGCATGAAAACCTGTCATATATTAAATTTCTTATATTCTTTAAAAAAAAATTATTGTTTTGTTGTTTTTAGTCCTTGATAGTTAAACATAAGTCCTATGATGATATTGTTTGTTTTAGGATGAAATCTTAGAAACGATAAGTCTTTTAATGCACTTTTATCTGATGCTTTGGGTAGTTTATCTATGTTAGACTCGTAAGCACTTAATTATGGGTTTCTAGCAGTGAAAGCTTGAGTAGTTAGCAAGGTGACTAGTTGTAGAAATTGCATGAAGATGAATGACCGTTTGATTAGATGTCTATCCTGATTTGCTTGTGTTATGACATATGTTATGGTTGAAAATAAAAGAAAAGTTTCTGAAGAAATAAAATAAACCACCTATAACCGATAAGCGTGAAGCTACCCATGGGCGAGTATTAGGACCACCATGAGGAGAAATGCTACCTTAAAGGGTAGGTGTGTTAAGGAAAAAAATGCAAAAAGAAAGGAAATGAAAAGAGAGACAAAGGAAAAGAAAAAAAATCATACCATATTGAGCACATAAAAGCAATTACAGAGCTTAATTGAGATATCTAGGTTGTTTTGACCCATCAATCCTAATTTTTAAATGAAATCATTGAGTTGGCTACCTGAGAATAAAGTTGTGAACGAACCTTTACACACACACACTCTGAGTCGTGCTTAGATGACTTATTCAAAGACTTAAATTTGAGTTACGTTGAGTACTTTGAAAGTTCTATGATTTCATTATTAGGCATTCTTTGAGGACAAAATTATGTGAAACTATTGGTACTATTTAATTTTTTTTTGCATGATTGTGTGTTTTGATTGACGTTTGTGGGTATCGTCGCTGTAAGCCCTCACGAGACTATAACTTGTCCACTAGGGACACCTAGGGGTTTAAAGGCTTGTTGCATACGCTAAATGCAATCGTGATCCCTACGAAAGTGAGTTAGATAATTTTTATTTATTTTTATATATTCAGTTTAGTTTTTATTTTATTTTGCGCTTGAATTGCTAGGGACTAGCAATAAGCTGGTTGGGGGTTGTGATAAGTGCATGAAAATATACTTTGAAACATCGCTTATTCGGGTTTATTGTTCAGTATTTAGTTATATATTTCATATTTTATTATATATTTTTATCATTATATTAATTTAGAAAATATTTATTATTTAAGTTATTTTAGTAATTTGTTTCTTTTTATTATTTTAGGAAATGGAAAGAACAAGACTTTGAATTGGAAAGAAGAAATTAACGTGGGACCGCATAATTGGAAGAGAAAAAGAAGGAAATTGTTGATTTAAATAAGAAAGAAGAAAAGTGGTGTGAATAAGTAATTAAAAAGAGAGAAACAAAGTTGAGTTGTTGACTATAATAGAAACAAGCAAGCAACGTGGGCCCCAGTGCTTAGACTACTAGGTTTAAGTTTTTCACACTATAAAAAGCAGTTGAGGGCTGCGTAAATAGGAGCTCTCCACGCGTGAAGCAGCCTAGGGCTTCTGCCGAGAGAACAAAGAGAGGTAAAGCTCGTAACAAGCAGCTCCAGCCTGCGCATAAGATAAAAACAGAAGACAAAAATCAGCAGTGGCCGAGAGGGCAGAAAGCAGATAGCAGTGCCGAGAGTTCGGAGAAGAAATCGGAATACAGAGCCGGAACGCGGAGCCGTGATGATTCAGAACAATATTTCTCTCCAATTTCTGGCTATTTCTATTTCTTTTATGAGGAACTAACCCCCTAGGCAAAGCTAGGGATGAACTATTATGTTTGACTTTTATTATTTATGTTTTTGATTCCTACGAACCTTTTAATCGTTTAATAAAATAGATGTTTATTATTTTCTATCATCCTTCGATTTATTAATCCAGAAATTATATCTTGTCAAATCCCATATAGATCCAGTCATGCTTTTTCTATGTGTGATTTGCGAATTTAATTGTGACTGGTAAAGTTGTTTTGCGTGTTGGTCTTCTGCTGCAGTATTGCCTGAGGGTATATTGTCGACGTTAGATAACTCATAACGATGAATTTTGTGTGCTGTTAACATAGAGAAAATAATCATTAATTATCTTAGAATTTAATATGCGTAGAATTGAATATGTTCCGGTTGTTGGTTTGGGATATGAAACCCTCAACTGAGTAGTAATAGGAATTAATAACTGAATATAGGAGTTTGATGCAAGAGGGATTCCCGACGTTTTGCTGCATTTCTCTGCCATTATCCTTTATTATCTTTTTATTATCTTATTTATCTTTATTTTAATTACCAATTTTATCATCTTATTTATTAAGTTACCGTTAACTTTTTTGCTTGAGTGAATTAGTTCTGTTGTAACCTTCTCTCTGAGGAATCGACACTCCAGCTATACTGCGATAACCGCGAGTCATATTTGGGCGTAATCAGGTATGTACTTAAATTAGGAAACTGTTACAATGTGACTAGTTTGACTAGAAACATTATCTCTTTATCAAGGTTTAACCCATTGCGGGTATACCTTTATATTCTAGAACACTAAATTGTTTTATTATATAAAGATGATATTGAGATAAACACATTGGATGTGAATAACAGTATTTATATTTTGAATATAAATAAATCTCAAACGTATAACATGACAAACAAATAGCTCAAACTGTTTAAATCAGTTGAGACTTATAAGTGGCATTGTCGTCTGGGACACAATTAAACAAGACTCGTATATCCACACTTTTGAAGAGTGGATACTAGGACATATTTGATTCTATTCAAATAATGTCTACCAATCTAGTTTATTAGGCAAAGTGCTTATAAACACTTTTTACTTGGTAAAAGTGCAAGTGCCACCGATCTGTTAGCCCTCGTTCATAGTGACGTAAGTGGGCCCATATCTAGCTAGGCTAGAGGTGGATATGAATATTTCGTGACCTTTACGGATGTGGCATTGCGTTATGGTTATGTGTTTCATATGTAACACGAATCTGAAACTTTTGATGAATTCGAAGAGTTTCGACACGAAGTAGACAGACAGATCGGCTAAAGTATTAAAAACCATCACGGTTAGACCATGATGAAAATACTTAAGTAATAAGTTTCTCAAATACTTGAAAGAGTATAATATTCTTTCAATGAGGACTCCTCTCGGAACACGTCAATTTGACAGTGTGTCCGAACAGAGAAACCAAATTTTGTTGGACATGATAAGGTTAATCATGAGTCGCTCTCAGCTACCATTTCCTTCAAGGGATACACATTAAACAATGCAAAACTTATTTTGAATAAGGTTCCATAAAAATCTGTTAGACAGACTTCATATTAGATATGAACAGGAAAGAATATGGGTTTTCTCATTCCTGAAAATTTGGGAATGCTGGGCATATGTTTGGATGATACCAAACTAGAACCCAAATCGGATAAGTGCCTTAGTTGTGGGTTATCGTAGAGAAACCTAAGTATAATACTTATACATTTCACAAGAGAACAATGTAATTGTTGCTCGCCATGCGGTTTTCCTAAGAGGAATACCTATATGCAGTGGTAAGTGGGAGGAAAGTAAAACTCGATGAAAATCAGAGTAATACTGTTCCAGGCACCGAGTCCTTAATGGAACACAAATAGTTCATCAAGGATGAAACTATACCAATGATCTTCGAATACACAAGAACCGCGTAAGTTGGAGAGAGTCAGAAAACAACCTGGGGTATGAGTTTCTGATCTCACATCATAAAGATGTCAATCTTATTAAGGAATACGAACTGACTACGTATGAGGAAGTGATACAAGTATCGACTCCATATAATGGAAAAATGCCATGATGTCCGAAATGGATTCCATGTATACCAACTATATTTAGAAACTAGTTATTGTACCGGAAGGCATTGTGCCTATTGGTACTATATAAGTCTTCAAGGAAGACATACATGGATGGTAACATACCAACGTACTAAGCTAGGCTTTTAGCGAAAAGGTATCGTTATCAACATTGTGTCGATTACGACGAAACCTTTTAATCATTGCCATGGTTAAATCCATTCGGATAATGCTTGCTAATGCTGCATGTTTCATTTATGAAATATGGCATCATGAACGTCAATATCGCTTTCCTTAAAAGGAAACCTTTTGGAGGATGTTTACAACATCCTGACGGTTTTATCGTACCAAAACGAGCAAACAAGGTTTACAAGTTAATTCGATCCATGGATGGATTGAAGCAAGCATAGCGTTCTTGGAACAATCTTTTTGATGTAATCATAATAGTATATGATTTAATTCATAACGATTATAATTGTTGTGTATATAAGGAGGTTAGTAGGAGTGCACTGACAGTGATTGTCCTAAAAATGATGATATGTCATTTCTTGGAAATGATATTCCCATTATACAATCGGTGAAAGCTTGGCTTTCATGTAAATTCTCCGTAGAATTCTTGGGAGAGACAACCTTTATTCTAGGAATAAAGCTCTACTGGGATAGATCTAAAAGTTGTTGGCACTCTCCGAGAACTCGTAGATTGAAAAATGTATGCGACCTGGTGTCTCATACGCTTTGAGCATATATAGTCACAATCAGGACAATCCATGTGATAGTCACTGGATTGATGTTAAGAATATCCTTTAGTATCTTAGAGGAACTAATGATGCTTTCTTAAACCTATGGAGAATGAGAACTTGAAGTGACTGGGTTCACTGTTGCAAGTTTCTGTTGGACAGTTATGACCCATAACGTCACTATTTGTACATATCATGGTGTTGTCGTACAAATTAACTATGTGACAAAGGAAATTGCTCTCTTATCATTTGTGATTAGATCACCTAGATGTATAAATGATAGGAGGTCCCTATGATTAGTTCCTAGATTGAGATGATATGAGACAGTATCAGTCCTCGAAGGATTAATCATTAAATATCCCTAGTCGTAGTATTATCGAGATTGGACATCGATAATGTGGAATAGACTAGTATTACACTTGTGCGCGTTATGTGAGATCATAACGGCATAGTTCTCATATATTTGGGTATAGGATACTCATGCAAGTGTAATAGGAGGTTGTGTTTTACCGATGGTACGGAAAACAGCTTCGCTCTGGATAGACCCCTCGGAATTCCATTGGTAGTAGGACTATGTGTCTATGGAAGTCCGAAATCAGGGTAGGTGTATTTGGTCTTAACCTGAGACTTGCATCGGTAATACTTACGACAATCGATATGCTTTAGTTTTGGTCGTCCAGGGCTTTAACCGGTTCTGTATACGCCTGTGCTGGGTATATTGAGAATCGTAGTGTATTGGGTGTGATGTCAAGATGGAAGTATCACTCCAGTCATAGTGGAGATGATGTCACGTAGGATACGGTACTAGTGCTCTTAAGCACTGCAGTCATCGAGATATTATGACTATGTCATGTATATCCAATAATAGAGACTAGTTACCAGACATCCGACATGTGATTCGTACGGGGCAGACACGATTCCAGCCCCAGGCCTAGCACGTGACATTCGATACTGGATCGCAATACACAATACTACGTATACTACGCCTGACATATATTATATATTCCAGTAAGAATATTTCTGGAGAATTGGGTAGGCACGGTGCTTTGCTAGAAGCCAACCATGTCTTGTAAATCGGTAAACATGTGGTACAAGAGAGAGAATTAATCTGGGATTAATTAAGATGGAGAAAATTAATCTGGGATTAATTGAGGTATTATTTAATCTGGGATTAAATGTGTTCGGAAGAGAGAGAACGTGATTAATTTGGAATTAATCGGTAAAATAAATTTTAATAGTTAAATTTGATTTTTCTATTTAATTTATTCGTATAGGCTAAAATTAATATATCGGATATATTAATATGAATTGGATTTCGTTACGAAATTAAAGTCGGACTTTAATACGAACGAACGAATTAATTTAGAATTAATTCATAAATGATGTTCGTAATATATTTGTGAGGCATCATCATTTAATTAAATTAGATTTAATTATTTACCGACGAAAGCTTGTTTAATCGGCTTAAACGGAACCGAGCCGCGGCAAATGTTCGTAGAGACATTTGAATTTTTGAATTCAAATGTGGGGCCCACTTTAATGTGGTAGTTGGGAGGGTAGTTGGCATTTAAGCCAATACCACTTGCTTTTTATCTACATGGTTTTGGTTTTTGGAAAACCAAGACCCAACTACCTAGTTTGGGTGAAAAGGGTAAAACCCTTTACCTAACCTAACTCTCTCACTTCCAACACAACACTTGTAACATTTTGGAACAAAATGAAACCCTAAAAAACCTCTACCATGGGCGTGAGCATGCTTCTCCCTTCTCTTTGATTTTGTTGCAAAATCAACAAAGCTAGCACTTGGAGAAATCAACTAAGGTGATAGGGAAACTACTTCAAGAGTTGGAATCATCACTTAAAGCTTATATCTTGGAGATCTCCTCTCAAACTCTTAAAGCTCAAATCCATTCAATGTAAGTAATTCCGCAACTTATTTTGAATTTATGAACATGTTTTCATGCTAATTAGATCCTTGGCATGTTCTAGGAACACTAACAATGGTATCAGAGCCAATTTTAAGCATGAAAATTTTAGGGTTCATGAGACTAAAATTTGGGGCTTTTATGTTTTGAGCATGATTTCTTCAAATTGATGATTTGAGCATGCTTAGATTATGTTAACTTAGAGTTGTGCATGATTAGATTTGAAATAAATTGATTGGATCAAAAATTAAAAAAATCTTAGCATGGCCGAATTCACTGTGCAGTGGACTGCATGTTTTTTTATTTTTTATAACATGAAATGATGTGTTTAAATGCATGTTTAAATGTTGATTGTTGGTTGATTAGATTAGAATCAAAGTCAATAATGTTTATGTTAAATCAAAGAGCATGTTGAGCATGAAATGATGATTTTAGGATTCAATTTGTGTTGAGCATGAAATGATGTATTTTGGCTTCAATTTGTGTTGAGCATGAATTGATGGATTAAGCATGATTAATTAAGTTAATTGGTATTTTGGAAATATTGAGTTTAATTAATTAATCATGGCTAATACACTTTAATTAAAGTAATTGTGATATTTGGAATATTATAATTATGTTAATAAGCCTTTAATTATGTTATTGGGCTAAAAGTATGTATTTGGCCTTAATGGGCTTGTTTTTGACTAAGTTTGGTTTTGGACTTTTGGATTGGATCCAATTGGGCCCAAAACCAATTCCATAAAGTCCAAATACATCACTTGGCCCTTTAAAGAATTTAATTGGGCCTAATGGGCCTAAATTAATTTGTAGGCAATAGGGTGATTCCTATTGGGCCTTGACATTTTGGGTTTGACCCATTATGGCCAAAGCCCATGCCTTAAGAATTAATTAAAAGCCCATTGGACCTTAATTAAAATGACATTGGATGTTATTGGCCTTTGAGACCCATTAAGAGGGATTTGGAATCCAAGTCTTTAAGGAAAATAAATAAGTGTAAATATTAATTTGGAATTAAATTGGAGTTAATATTAACTACAAATAAATTGGATTTAAAGTTGTAGTTCAATATAATTCAAGAATACTTACTTTGAGTATTTATTCTTAAACGTGTTTGACTCGCGCAAATCAAATCGTTGTTTGATCATTGGATGATCATTAATTCAAAGATTAATTAATTGGATTAGATTGATTGAATAACATGATTTGTATGAATAATGAATATCGGATGGATATTAGAAGGGCAATGGCAGTTTTGGAAATTGTTGTAATCAGTTTAGAACTTATTAAATTGGACCTACGTGTCCAGCCTTTTATCTCCTCTCTCATTGTATTTCTCTTCTCACCTATTCCCCTCAATGTAAATTAGAATTCTTTATTGTATTTTGTAATTGGGTAGAAGTTAGAATAGTTCTAGTCGGGGAGAGGAAAGTGAGTGATTTGTTCTAGGAACAATTTGTGACATATCCATCCGTATATCATTATTAATTTATTATTTTATACGCGCTTTATTATATATTTAGAATGCATGTTTAAGGGTGTATGATGATGAGACCTTAACAAAGATAATAAATTGGTTGCCAATTTGCACGCGAAAAACCCTCAAAACATATTAAGCGTTTTTCCTTCCGTTGAGTGATTCTTACTCAGGATCCAAAGTTGGCATTGGTTTGTTGGCCAAAGTCAAGACCTTTGTCAATTGCGGATGTGTTTGAATCATGAGAGTTTTGTTCCATATCGGTGTCTTGTCCAAGTCGTGATTTGTTGGCCAAAGTCAAGATCACTTCTTGTCCATCGACATTGATTACGAAGCTTTCCATGTCAATGGGTTGCGCTTAACTGGGATCATTAAGTTTGTTGTGCCAAAGCCAAGGCTTAGTTGATTCAGAGGAAAAAAGGTTAGGTAATATATTTGATATATTGGCCATATAAGATATATGTTTAGGACTTGGATGTCCACCTACTGGATCTAGGAATTGGATGGGATTCAATTGATCTTAGAGATCTACCTAGTTAAGTATCATACAATTTGTTGGCCAAAGTCAAGATTGTGTTTTATTTAACGGGATCCTAGCCCACTAGGAAACTAGATTTCCCGAGTACTCCACAAAGAGTTAGAGGCTCGCCGAAAAATAGTGGGAGACAAGAATTAAATTTACAATATTCGTTTAGATACTTGCCATACGCGCTCAATCAAATATCATTCGTCAAATAAATTAAATGTTAGTTGGACTAATATTTAATAGTTGTTTTAATTTAACAGTTAGACTGTATTCAAACTACTTCATTTATAATTGATTATATAATTAGATTATAGTAATCAATATATTTGGATTTTACCGATCATTTATAATGATTATATAATTCGATTATAGTAATCAATTTATATTTGATTTTAACCAATAAAATTGTAATAAGTTATATAGTTAGACTATAGTAATCATTACATTAGATTGTACCTGAAATCGTTGATTAAATAGTTGGACTATTAGAATCAAGATTAAATTGAAAGATTAGTGTTTAAAACATTATCCTAGGGAAAATGATTTTAGACGACTTTAATTTTCAAGTTGGGAATAAATTTCAGGATAGTCCTGAAACTAAGAAGTTACTTTATTTGATAAAATAACATCTTAGGCCTAAGTCCGGAGTTAAGCAAATAGTAGAGCATGATCTTTGGAAGATTCATGTGATGATAACTTTAATGTTTAATCCATTATGCTTGCCATAAAGACTCCTTAATTTCCTAATCAGAACTAAGGATTAGATCCTTAAAGTATGATGAAGAAATTGAAGGATCTTCATAGATCTATTCTTAGATCTTAGAAGTATTAAATTGCAATTAATAACTCTTGGAGAGTTAATGGCCATTCTCAAGGAGACAAAGCCAAAGTTTGCAATAAGGCAAGTAGCGCAAGGCGCATCTTACTTCAATATTCTAGAAGGCCAAGGCTTGGCCAAAGACTTCTGGAATGTGAAAAGGGCAAAGGCAAAATCATTATAATCTTCTAGGAAGATAAATAACATATCCCAAGATGTCTTCCTAAAATGTGGCAAACGGGGTCATTGAAGCATGACTGCCGTATGGACAAAGCAGACATGAAGGAATTGAAGACGAGCAAGGCTCTGACTTCAAATATGTTTGTCATAAATATGTTCACTACTAGTATTAAAATTTGATTTTAAATACTTAGTGTGATACATAAATATGCATTGATGTGCAGAATCTACTGTGAGCAGGATACTGACTTCAGTTGAGATTAATCTGTGAATCAGAAACGGGACGACAGTCGCTGTTTCAACCGTAGATACCTAAGTTTAGGAACTACCATTTGGGTGTGTACTTAAATTAGGAAACTGTTATAATCTAACTAGTTTGACTAGAAACATTATCTCTATATCGAGTATAACTCGTTGCGAGTATACCTTTATATTCTAGAACACTAAAGTGTTTTATTTTATAAAGATGATATTGAGATAAACACATTAGATGTGAATAACAATATTTATATTTTGAATATAAATAAATCTCAAACATATAATATGACAAACAAATAGCTCAAACTGATTTGATCAGATGAGACTTATTTGTGGCAGTGTTGTCTGGGACACAATTAAACAAGACTCGTAGATCACATATTCCTATAAGAATATTTCTGGAGAATTGGGTAGGCATGGTGCTTTGCTAGAAGCAACCATGTCTTGTAAATCGGTAAAAATGTAGTACTAGGTACGTACGTGTTCGGATAGTCCGACGACCGGATTTACTACCAACATATCCGGGGATCTCATGGGTCACTTCCCGAAGATTCACCGATGACGTATGACTCGCACTTTATTAATCTGGGATTAATAAAAGAGAGAGAAAATTAATTGGGGATTAATTACATAGATATTTTTATCTGGGATAAAATATTATTTAAAGAGAGAGAACGATTAATTTGGAATTAATCGATAAAATAATATATTCGTATTATATACGAAATTAGATTTCGACGCAGAATTAAAATTAGATTTTAATTCGGGCGAACGAGTTAATTTAGAATTAATTCGCAAGCGACGTGAATAGTAATTTTACTATGCATAATTATTTAATTAAATTTGATTTAATTACGTCGCAACGGGAGTGTTTCTGGGCCCACTCGTATTTCGAATTCAAGTGCGGTCCACAAGTCACATCTAGCGTCAAATCATTAGTCACTTTGATTGATGTGATGTCAAGTCACTTTGAGTGATGTGACAACTAGTCACTTTTGATATGAATAGTGATGGACGTGGTTGGAAGACTTTAAAAGTCTTGTACCAAATTTTGAATTTGGTAATTGTTTTTGTTTTTTAGAAAAATAAATACACAACACATTTCTTTACTCTCTCCCTCCTCCAACCTCAAGGCATTGTGCCATTTTCTCCCTCTCTCAATTTTCTTCTTCCATGGCCGAATGTTCAAGGATGAAGATGGTGATTTTTGTGGCAAATATCACCAAGAGCTAGCACTCAAAAGAGGACATACAAATGTGATAGGGAAACCCACCCGTGGGCATAGAATGCACACCAAGCTTGGAGCTTGAAGGACCGAAAATGGAGGAGCACAAAACAGTCCAAAATCCGTGAGCTTCAAGGGAGCAAAGGGCCCGTTGTTCCTCATATCGCAAAGCCGATCAATGTAAGTATGATTCCGCCCTGCTTCTTTGTTGTATTCACACATGATTTCTAGCTTGAATCGATCTTGGGACTAACCTAGAAACCCAACAATGTTAGCAAAATTATTGTGATGTTGACACGTGGCAGGCGCATGTTAGCAAATGCGCATGATAGTAAGTTTCTCTAATTTTGACACGTGTCTGGCACACTTTAGTGGCGCATAATAGCAGTCGGCGCATTTTAACAAACGATGCATTTTAACAGGAAAATTATATTTTTGCCTTTTTATCCGTTTTTTGATGTTTTGGCCTTGATTTGATACTCGAAAGTCCTTTTGTTTTATTTATCTAAAAAATAACACAAAACACATCAAAATATAACTCAAGAAACTATACAAAATATTAAGTAAAATGGATGGTAAATATTGATATATTTACCGCTCATCACACCCCCAAACTTAACATTTTACTAGTCTTTGAGCAAAACAACAAAATAAAATTCAGTAAACAACTTTAAAATAAAATTAAACTAAGCCACTTTCGTTGGGATCATGTTTCATTTAGCGTATGCAACAAGCCTTTAAGCCCCTAGGTGTCCCTAGTGGACGAGTTGTTGTCTCTTGAGGGCTTACAGTGACGATACCCAATAACGTCAAATGCACACAAAAGCAAAAAGACACAAGTTAGTGACTAATCAAGTGAAACTTCTTATCCAAGTTAATAATTATTTTCTTTCTTTCTAAATTACCAAAATTCTCTTTTTGTTTTTACCATTCTCCACATACACAACCAACAAGGTATTAATCAGCTCATTGTTCCCACAATATTCATAAATATAGTTGAAAAGAGAGTAATATTTTTGTCCTAAAGTTATATCAGAATTCACACCTTTTTTAGCAATGGAAGTTTTTTTTCTGATTTTTATTTATTTATTTATTTACAATATCTTCAATCCATGTAGAAAGCTTTGGGCTAGTGACTCCCAAGCAAGTTGGTTTTAGGACACTAGGTGTTAAGACATTCTTACAGACTTAATTACTCGGATTTCAGATATCTTTCTTTCTTTCTTTTTTTTTTTTTTATATAACATCTTCAATCTATATAGTGAGCGTTGGGCCAGTGACTCTCAAACCAGTTAGTTTTAGGACACTAGGTGTTAAAACACCCATACAGATTTATTTAATAGGATCTTAGATATTTCTTTTATTCCATCGTTTTTTTAGATGTTTCCTCCCATTAAAATATAGTACTGAATATTACAAACTTTTAACTTACAATTCATGTCCGTATGTTACAATATATGTTGATAATACCTGTCAACTGAGCATGTGAAGATCCAATTTAGTCAGTATTATCGAGAATTCACAAATTAAATAATTCAAAAGGAAATAAATAAAAATTAACTTGTTACGAAATAGGTTGAGATACGTCTCAGGAGTGGAAATTCCTTACACAGCTATCTCACACCTATTTCACCTGATTAGTCAAGTTAAAAACACAAAAATAAAATATTTTTTAAAAAAAAAAATTTTTTTGAATTTTTTGAAAATTTTTGACTAAAAACCAAGAAAATATAACACAGTGGAAAAATAAAAATAAAATACTAATCAACTATTCCCCTACCCCAAATCTAATTGAGACCTTGTCGCCAATGTCTAAAAAGTAGAAGAAGATTTTAGATGACAGTACCTTGTTAGCTGAAATTTGAGATCTAAAAAGAAAATAAAAGGTTAAGATCCAGATTTATCCAACGCTTCTTACCACGATCATTATCATAACCAATTTATCTTAGAAATGATAGGTCAATTTGTGGTTCAAAGGCTAAGATTTAGTCAATTAAATCATTGGCAGTTCTGGCAGCGAAGAGGATTTCTTTTACAGGTTTTGACACGAACCCATTTCTCCGGGCATCTTTAAGAAACACAAAAAGAAAATCATAAAATCCATCAGCATTAAACAGTCCAATCGGTTTCTGGTGTATGTTCAAGTTCGCCCAAGAAAGTACTGTAAAAATTTCCTCAATTGTGCCCAAGCAACCTAGCAAAGCAATAAAAGCTTTAGCACGGTTAATCATTTCAACCAGTTGTTCAGACATACTTGGCACGATAAGTTCCTCTCCGTTTGATGGTCCTTTAATATTCGCCTCTACCAAAGGTTTTGGGATGATTCCCAGAACTTAACTACCTCATTCATGTACGGCCCTTGAAACGCACCCCATTAATCCAAAATTGCCACCCCCATATACTAAATGCATATTTCTTTTAGCTATGACTCTTCCCAATTATTGTGTTGTCTCAAACCAACACTAGTACCGCAAAATACACAGATATTAACAACTCGTCTTCTTGAAGTTGCTTCCATTCTTTTTAATTTTTTTCATCTCTAGATGTCTTCAAGAGTGCAATGATGAACTGAATTTATAGAACCTGAAAAAGGATGAGTAATAATAGCACTAGTACCTGCCAAATGACAATTATTAGCTAAACAGTAAAATATATCGTTAAAGTCAAAAAGTATGGATCCTGTCGGAGAAAATGAAAGAAAATAACAAAACAAATCACAATTATTAATTAAAGACAAAGAGATAATAATATTTACAGATAGTAACGGCTTGAATGACGCTATGCATTAGGGACAAGCTTCCCATCCAATTTCTTATAAATTGGCAAACATGGTATTTTAGAGTCAGATTCCTGAGACTTAATTGTTGTCTTTCTTTTCGAAATTGTGTATGTAACATGTGAATTACGTGATACACATATCCACTGGGATGCATCTCAAGAGTCAATGATATGTCATCTAAAAGCTCTTTACTCATACCATCCCTAGTAAGTTTAATCTTATCTTCGGGGTTATCAGACACCATTCCTAAAGAACGACAATGAGTATTACATGTCATGCGTGCACATTTATAGTAAACACCTAATCTTTTAGATCTTCTTTTTTTAGCATAGGTGCTTTTTCCTAAACCAGATAGATATGAAATAAAAAAGTCAGAGGACTCACCTGCCAATCGGACCCATGCTTCAATAATCCATCGAATGTCATTAGGAAGACCTTTGATCATGAGTAGTCTCATCCGTTCCATTCGAGCTTTGTAGACATTTATCAGAGAGTTTTGAGGGAGAGAAGGAAATTACTTGTGAAGATTTGCGAGAACTTCTTTCATCCTAAAATGTGACTTTTCCTACAAAATTATACATACAAAAATAAAACACACCAAATCTTAATATATACACAAATTGCATTGGTTGCTTCCCTGCTAGTGCTAAGTTTAACGTCGTCAGCTGAACATGACTGCCCGAATGTTAGGCTGGATCTGAAAGTGTGACACTATATTTTTGTCGCTCAAAGAATTCTTCCAGTAGTGCTTGACACGCTGGCTGTTAACTTTGAATGTGTTGTTGGACTTGGGGTTGTATATCTCTACAACTCCGTAGGGTAACACCTGAGTAATCACAAATATACACAAATTTCAGCTTTCCAGGGAAAAGTTTCAACCGTGAATTGTATAACAACACCTACTGCCCTGGTTCCAGTTGTCTACGTACTATTTTTTTTATCATGCCATTTCTTTGTATAGTCTGGCATTCTCATAAGCCTGTAGGCAAAATTTCTCCAATTTGTTGAGTTGGTGGACCCTTTTCTCTTTTGCTGCTCGTAGATCAAGATTTAACTTCTTTAGTGCCTAGTACGCTTTCTGTTCAAGTTCCACTAGCAGATGGCATGCTTTTCCAAACACCATTTGATGTGGGGACATACCAATATGTATCTTATAAGCTGTCCAGTAGGCCCATAATACGTCATCTAGTTTTTTAGACCAATCCTTCCTTGTTGATCCAACAGTTCTTTCTAGGATTCTTTTAATCTCCCTGTTTGAAACTTCAACCTGTCCATTTGATTGTGGTTGGTAGCAGTGGAAATTTTATGAGTGACTCTGTATTTGGATAGGAGTGCATCGATTCTGTTGCAAAAATGTGTGCCACCATCACTGATAATTGCCTAAGGTGTATCGAAGTGAGTGAAAATATTCTTTTTAAGGAATTTTATCACCACTCTTGAATCATTTGATGGTAGTGCTGTTGCTTCAATCCATTTGGAGACATAGTCTACGACAACTAGTATGTACATGTTTCTGAATGATGGAACAAATGGTCCCATAAAATCAATCCCCCATACATCAAATATCTCCACTTTCATAATGCTTTGAAGCGGTCCTTCATTTTACCTCGAAATATTTCCTATTCTTTGGTACCTATCACATTGAACAGAAAATAAGTAAGCATCTTTAAACAGAGTGGGCTAGAACAAACTTGATTGTAGGACTTTGGCTTCAGTTTTATTCCTGCTGAAGTGTCCGTCGAGGGTGATGAAATACAATGTTGCAGGACACTATTGACTTTCTCATGTGGAACACAACGTCTTAGAAATTGATCAACACAATGTTTGAACAGGTACGACTTATCCCAGACGTAGTGCTTGACTTCTTTGAAGAAATTTTTTCATTGCTGATGTGTCCACTCCAACGGCCATTTTCCCGATGTTATGTAGTTTACATAGTCAGCATACCTGATCGGTGAAATCACACACGTATTGTAAGGGCACGTATCGCTCAAGTAGTATAAAAATATCGATCCCACAAGGACTTAATTTCTACTTTTGTAATTAATTATTGATATTATTTATTTACAGGTATCTAATTAAAGGAAGAATGGAATGATTGCTTGATTGGTTGGTTGAATGTTGATTTGCTAAATAAATAAATGCACAAAAGAAAATAATAAGGAAAATAAACAAAAGACACAAATATCTAGGGTTGTGATTCCACACAATATTATTCTAATGATGAATTGATTCTTTTATATATGTGTAATAAATCAGTCTGCTAACCTGGAACACGAAGATATGAAAAAAGCCTCTTCCGATGGTTAGATGCAAACACCCAATATAGCCCAATTAATCATATGTCTATGTTAACCAAGTTACTTGAATTTATTAAGTTCAAATTCTAATAGTGGCTACCCCCACCCAACAGATATATATCTTTCATGGAAGGAAATCTACCTAAGGGTCACCATGCCCCAAGGTGAGATCGTGAGCTATTGAATCTAAGGCTAAAACCTAAAATCCCTTTTCCAAGTTCATTTCAAGTTTACCACATCAATCTTATTGGTGATCAAGTAACAAGAAGCATTAAGCTTAAGATTCAACAAACAAACTAAATCATTAAACATAATATAATTAAATCAATTATTAAGCATCTGAATATTGTGTTTCATCACTTCCCCAGAATAAAAATAAATTACTGGGGTTAGGAGATCCACCTTTAATATTTCAAATGTAGAAATCTCACTTTATTATAATATAGAAATTATCAGTGTTACCCAATTAAGTCAAACCAGCCATAAAAGGCGGTGTTATTATTTGTCCATAAACCAGCCAAATAGGCGAATCATCTGTCACCTAAAGACCGACCCTGTAGGCGGTGTCACATTATGTCAAATAAATAAAACCAGCCATTAAGGCGATATCAACTTTAATCCATATTATTAAATTACAATTTCCATATTATAAATTAAGTAAGATTAATCTACCTTATCATATTAAAGGTTTCACCATTCCCCCAGCGGAAATTAATTACTAAACATAAAAGAAAATAAAAACACTCAAACTATTATTACTACTAAAAATATAAATAAAAATACATTACAAAACTACTAAATAAAACACACAAGATACAACCCTTAATTCCTATTTAAGAAACCAAGGAAAGTATGAAATTTACAAATGAAATGGCTTGGTATTTATAGGCAAAGTTTTGCCTCCACCAATTTCTCTGCCAATTTCTCTACCAAACATGACACCAAACATGGCACCAAACATGGCATCAAATCCTCCACCAACCATGAAGTTTGATAATTTTCAATTTTTTTTTTTGTTTTGAAAATGACTTTAATAATTAAACATAACATACTTTCAGATGTTTTATCAATTTCGGTCATGCAAACTTCAGAATTCGAAATTGTTATGAACGTCAAAATTGTAGATCTTTGAGTCTTCTTTAATATGGAACTTGAATCACCTCAATTTGATATCGAAGTAGAAAGTTATGGCAAAATTACAAATATTACGCAAAGTTGAAATTTCTGAAATTGTACTTCGTTAGAACGCCATTTCAAGTTTTCAACCTCTAAAATCCAAATGTCAAGTCCAGTTTTTACCCTTATTTGTTCCATATTTCATTCTGATTGATTCCATTGAGTCCCAATTTTATTTTTTCTGTAAAATAAAAAAACACATCAAAACATTCATCAAACCCGAGAAACTAAATAAAATATTATGTCAAAAGGGGTGGGAAATAGTGATATATTTTCCGCTCATCACACCCCCAAACTTGACATTTTGCTAGTCCTCGAGCAAAACAACAAAACAAAATAATAACTGAAACTAAATTAAACTAAGTCACTTTCGTAGGGATCACGATTGCATTTAGCGTATGCAACAAGCCTTTAAACCCCTAGGTGTCCCTAGTGGACGAGTTGTAGTCTCGTGAGGGATTACAGTGACGAATACCCAAAAACGTCAATAAAATGCACACAAAAGCAAAAAGACAAAAGAAATAAATGAAAAAGAAATAAAAGAAAATAATAGCTATATGTACAATGTCCTTAGAGAATGTCTAGCAACAAAGTTAAAGGAACCTTCAAAATGCATACTACAACTAAAATCCTTTCCTTTGAACAAAGTATCTAAATCAGACTCTGAGTGTGTGTGTGAATAGCTCTATAAACAGTTTCGACTCTAAGTTATTAACTAGGTGATTTTATCTCAATTCTCAGTAGTTAATGGGTCAAACCAACCTGACTATCTGAAATTATTCTATCTACTAGAATATACGGAAAGTGAGGTATGTGATTTTTTTTTGTAACATATTTAATCCATGTAGTGAGCTTTGGGCCAGTGACTCCCAAACTAGTTGGCTTTAGGGCACCAGGTATTAAAAAACCTATACGGACTTAATTACTCGGAGCATCTGATGTTTTTATATATATATATATATATATATATATATATATATATATAACATCTTTAATCCATGTAGTGAGCTTTGGGCCAGTGGCTCCCAAGCCAGTCCTTAATCCATGTGGTGAGCTTTGGGCCTGTGGCTCCCAAGCCAGTTGGCTTTAGGGCACTAGGTGTTAAGACACCCATACAGACTTAATTACTCGGATATCAGATGTTATTTATTAATATACACAAATTTTTTTTTATTTTTTATCAGCATTCCTCACATAAAAAATAACTGTAGACAGAAATATATATTTAAGTAATCGGTCATTCATCAACCCCCGATTATTTTAACTAGTCACTTTGTCAATTACTTATTATCTAACTGCTACAGAACTATTTTTTTTAAGTGCATATGAGTCTGACCTAGATATTAGGTTTAATTTATAGGATAAAAGTAAAATAAGCATTTATCTTTTCCTAGAACGTTTTACTAAGACAAACAATCTCATCATTAGACTATATATTTTTTTCTTTTTATTTTTTTAAAAAATCATTAAAACACACAAAATATGCATGACATGCAAGGAATAAAAAATATGCAGGAAAGAAAAAATTGACGAAGAAAACAAATAAACAAAGACAACCTCACCCCCAAACCTAAACCTAACATTGTCCCCAATGCGTTACAAAACAAAAGAAAGATAAGGGAACAATGTTACCGTGGTTTCATTTACGGTTTTTGAAAAAATTGAGTCATTTGACGAATATATCTACTAGGACGCGTATCAACAGTTGACTCCTTATTCCGCTGTCTCTACTGAATTGACTTTTTAACTTTGCGATTTTGTCAAATTTTATTCTGTGATAACCCCGTTTTCACTGGTTTGCTTTGCTTTAAGTGCTCCGTCTATATTTTTCCCTACAAAAATAACACACAAAATTAAAAACTCTACAACATGTGTGCACAAAATATTAAAATAAAAATTTAATTGAAAATCAAAATTTGTCAAGGGTTGCCTCACTACTAGTGCTAAATTTATCATATTCAGCTAGACGTGACTGAAGTTCATCTGTCAAGGAGGTCTCAGCGTGGTTTTGGATGTCCGATTAGAGACAATCCTATGATCGTTGCTTTTGAAGGGTCTCTTCCAACGGTAAAGTGGCAAAAAGAATTTTGTCTCATTCAGTCCTATGCCATTTTTTTAAACTTTGTCGCTCTAGTGGTTTCTGAAAAGAAAGAAAGAAAATCAGGAGGTCTCGTATGGTGCTTGACTTTGAATGGTTGTTCCATTTTTTCAAGCTTTTGGGTGGTGTCTTTGATTTGTACTCCCAAATACAGCGATGCCTCTCCTGAATGCATGAGATCTTCAATACGGTCAGACATTTGCTCCTTCATTTGTTCTACATCTGGCTCCACCTTTTCTTCATAGATGTATTTTAGGATTTCTTTGTTCAGCTCTTCATCTGTCATCTGTGAAATGCATGCTCCATAAGTGTCCACTTGAGGATGTAAAGATATGTCTGATTGTAGGCCTTTATCCTCTGTGGTTGGTATGAATGGTTCGGGTAGCTCTTCTTCAAACATCAGTGCATTGCATGTTCCAAGATCTTCATTTTGAGGATACAGAGTTTGATCCTCACTTGTTGGTGTAGTTGGTACAAATAGCTATGGTTCTTTTTCCTCATCAGAGTCCGATGAATAATAAAAATAAAATTGAGATTATGCTGGTTCAAGCTCCTAAATTGATACCTCTGATTCTTGAAACTGCTCAGTCTCTTTCTCTATTAATGTGCCATCATGAAATATTTGGTACTCGAAGACTTCGTCAGTGTTATTTGAATTTGTTCCATGAGGTATGTAGTTCTGGTTGTTGATCATTTGTCTCAATTCATTTGTTAGCCTCTGTAAGGTTTTTATATGATCCAGAAACATTGCATCATGTTCAGCTTCCCGTTTCTCGAGCCTGTTTATAAACTGTCTTCCCACTAATTTTTCGGGTACTTGAGGATTGTAGGTTGATGGTGGATAAGATGGAAAATATGGTCCAGTGAAATATGCTGGTTCATTATATGAATGTCTCTGATAGTTCTGCAACCCTAAATTGTAGTAGTGGTTTATGCTCGGGTGGTTACCATCAAATATCTCAAATCTCCCCATTGCGTTCTATTGAGCAAATGTTATATTGATTGGTTCTGAAATCCAGTGATAATTGTTGGGCTGGACAACATGCCTCAGAAAACCAGATTATTGCTCCCTGATTTAGGATGTATCTTTACCTTGTAACGTTCGTAATTCTTTTATCACCCAATGAAGATAAATTTCAACCACCTGAAAAATAAAAGAAGGAAATATAAATTTCAGATAAAAATAAAGAAAATTAGATACAAGTAAATTAGATAGTTTCAAAATTAATAACGCAAGAAAAATAAGTCCCCGGCAACAACGCCAAAAACTTGAAATCACACATGTAACGCAAGCACACGTATCACTCAAGTTGTATAAAAATATCAATCTCACGAAGGACTTAATTTCTACTGTTGTTATTATTGATACTATTTATTTACAGGTATTTATTAAGTCAAAGGGGCGGGAAATAGTGATATATTTTTCGCTCATCAATACTAATGGACATCGTGCTGTTTCATGGCAAACAACTGTTCATCTGGAAAAGTTTCTTTGATTGTTAGTTCAATACCTGCTGTTTCTCCATTCTCAAGCCTCGATAAATGATCTGCCACTTGGTTTTCTGTCCATTTCCTGCCTCGGATCTCCATGTCAAATTCTTGTAACAGAAGCACCCAACGGATTAATCTAAGTTTAGCATCTTTCTTTTCGATCAGGTATTTGATTGCTGAATGATCTGTGTAGAACACCACTTTGGGACCCAATAGATAGAAGTGGAATTTACCAAAAGAAAACATAATTGCGAGCAACTCATTTTCAGTGGTTCTGTAGTTGAGTTGAGCTTCATTCAGAGTTCTGCTAGAGTAGTAAATGATATGGAAAATTTTTGCTTTACGTTGTCCTAAAACTGTACCAATAGTGAAATCACTAGCATCGTAAATCACTTCAAATGGAAGGGTCCAGTCTGGTGCTACTATGATGGGGGCAGAGACCAGCTTTTGTTTCAAGATCTCAAAAGCTTCGTGGAATTGTTTGGTGAAGTTGAAAGGAACATCTTTCTCGAGAAGATTGCACAGAGGTTTCGTAATCTTGGAAAAGTCTTTGATAAATCTCTTGTAAAATCCTACATGTCCAAGAAAACTCCAAATTGTAATGACTGTTAGTTCTTACTACTGCCTACAGTGATATCATTATGTACGAGATGAAGACATGTAAAATAAATTAGGATGGAACTCAAATATGTTTATGAAATGAATTTGAAGATGATCGGTAAATTTCTCGAAGTCCCGGGATGGGACTGTACCGTGTTTATTTTGAACCTCGCATAGTATTTTGGGCATAACTCTTTCATAAGATCTGAAATTTTATGAATTTTATATCTTCGAAAAGCTGAGATCGAGACCTATAACTTCCACGTTAAATATTTTTCCAAATTCGGACCAGAACCGGGTAAAAATGCGAGTCAAAATCTAGATGAATAGTGATTTCGGACTAAAATGTCAAAAATCTCCATTTCTCTCCAAGTTTCTACTCACTTCTTCAACTTTTAAAATATCTAAGGCACCCCACTATATAAAGAAAGTACTATTCATAAAACACAAAAATTTTGGAAAGAAAGAAGAAGAAAAACGTGAGCAAGAGAAGAGAAAGAAAGAAGGAGAAGATGAAGAAAGAAGAAAAGAAAGAAGGGAATAAGGAAGATGAAACAAAGATTGATAAAGGCAATCATGTAGGTTTGGGAATGAAGAAAAACAAAAGAGAGAAGGTAAGAAGACTTGACCCATTTTCTTATTTTCTTAAATTTTAAGCTTGGTAATGATAGTAGAGTGATTTGGCTTGGTTGTGATGATGGATGAATGATTTGTTGTGCCAAGAATGGGTGATTACTGGGAAACCCCCAACTTGATTAATTTTAGGTGAAAATTTAAAGAAGTCAATGGATTGAAAATTATTGATTGTGATAGTGTTGTGAATGTTATTGAAGTATAAATTGATGAATTTTAGGGGTTAAACAAAGAATGGGAATTATGTGATTAATGAGTATGGAAGATGTTAGCTTGGATTGTAATGTGGAAAGATTGATAAATGAAAATTTCAATGATTTGATGCTTGGTTTAGGTTGTGAACATGATGATGGTTGTGTAAATGGGGGTAGAATTACCTAAGGTTGTAAGAATAAGGGAATTTAGGCACGTCGCACACCCCAAATGTTCGACATAATGCCACACTCGAATTAATTTAAGAAAATAGGCACAATTCTTATGTTATAAAGAGTATTAAAGATAATGAAAATTATGTTGAGGGTTTTTGGATGAAAGGAATTAAATGAAAAGGCAAAATAAGAATGTTAGGTAACGGTGTTGGTTTACGATAAGTTTTGGACAGGTTGTGATGTTTACGTAATAACCTGAGTTTTAGGCATTCAGTCGTCAAGCCATGAAATTTTGAGTAAACTAGACATATATGGGAATAACATATCCAAAATTAAGAATTTTTGGACTTAAGATGAGACCGGACTGAATTTTTGAAGTAGTGGAACTGCTGTCCCAGTGCCCCGATTTTCAGTTGGACAACCCCTGAAATTCTGTCCAGAACTTGAGTTCTAGGAATCAAAACCACAATCCGTAAAATCCAACATAAAATAGATCGTATAGTTTTTTATTTATTGAAACTACGGTTTTGAGTAAACTAGACATATAGTTTTTTTTTATTGAAACTACGGTTTTGAAATCATGTTTTCATTTCAGTTTTTAGTTTTAGTCCACTCACTTAGATCGTATAGCGATCTAACCCCCACCCCAGTCTTTGTATTTTACAGGTTTATAGGAGGACGAGCTCGGGAGGACAGATACTGATGCAGTCACTAAAGGTTTGGAGTCCACCAGTTCTGAGTCAGGAAACATAAGCATATAGTCAGAGTCAAAGTTCAGTTACATGCATGTATTAGAGTCGTATTAGTTATTATAGATGTCTATTAAAGCGTTGTAAAGAGAAGTATATTTGAATATACAGTTACAAACAATAAAAGCATTTTATATTGATGAGTCGGGCATTGGTCCCTGTATAATATTTTGCATTTAGACAGTTTAGTAAGTAAAGGATATATTTGAAAAGTCAGAGGCTTATGGGGTTAGTACAGCCATGAAAACCTCCATACTTTGTTCCAATATATCTGAGAAGATGGCCATCATATAGCGTTGAAATGTGGCAGGAGCATTACATAGTCCAAATGGCATATTGTGGAAAGTAAAAGTTTCATACGAACATGTAAAAGTTGTTTTCTCCTGATCTTCTGGGGCGATGGAAATCTGATTGTACCCAGAATATCCATCCAAAAAATAATAGAACTCATGTCCCGCCAATCTGTATAGTTACTGGTCAATGAATGGTAGCGGAAAATGATCTTTCCTTGCTGCTTTGTTCAGCTTCCTGCAGTCCATGCATACTCTCCATCCAGTCACAGTTCTTGTTGGAATCAGCTCATTTTTTTCATTTGTGACTACAGTAATTCCTCCTTTCTTTGGCATATATTGCATAGGACTCAACCACGTACTATCAGAGATGGTGTAAATTATGCCGACATCCTACTATTTGATAATTTCTTTCTTCACGACCTCCTTCATAATTGGATTTAGTCTCCGTTGATGCTCCACTGTGGCTTTGTACTCATCATTCATCAGAATTTTGTGCATGCAAAATGATGGACTAATGCCTCGAATATCTTCCATAGTCCAGCCAATGGCTTTCTTGTGTTCTCGTAACAATGTCAGTAATTTATCTTCATGTTCCAATGTTAGCGACGAAGAAATAATCACAGGTAAATCAGAAGAGTTTCCTGAAAATGCATATCTGAGATGGCTGGGAAGTAGCTTTAGTTCCAGATGCGGTGGTTCTTCAATCGAGGGTTTGATTTGCTCATTTTTCGGTAGTTCCAAACTTTCCACCTATGGCGTCGATTTGAAGTGACATGGTTTGTCAAGATAGTTGATACATTCCGGAATTTCATCATCTAGCTCGCTATCAGTCATGTTAGTGATGCAAGCTTCAAGTTTATCCTTGGGAAGTTACATTGCATCAGTATCCCGAATGATATTATCTACAAAATCAATTCTGAAACATTCCTCCTCCTTTTCATCATTCGAGATTTTCATGGCTTTGAAAACATTGAATGTAACTTCTTGGTCCTGCACTTTCATGGTTAGTTTTTCTTTTTGTACATCAATAATAGTTCGACCTGTAGCCAAGAATGGTCTCCCGATGATGATAAGTAAATCTTCGTCTTCTTCAATATCAAGGATAATTAAATCTGCAGGGAAATGAATTTGTCGACTTTAACCAATACATCTTCCATAACTCCTCTCAGGAATGTGAGCGATCTGTCAGCAAGATGTAGAGGAGCTGAGGATAGCATTGCTTCTCCAATCTGCAGTTTCCTATAAATAGACAAAGTCATCAAGTTAATGCTGGCATCTAAATCACACAAAGCCTTACCAAAGTAATGTTCGCCTATGGTGCAAATGATGGTGAAACTGCCAGGATCTTTCAACTTTGGGGGAATCTTCGTCTAAATGATGGCTATGCATTCTTCTGTCAACAATACGGTCTCATAATCTCTTAATCTTTGTTTTCATGAAATATTGTCTTTCATGAATTTGACATAGCTGGGCATTTTTTCCAATACTTCCGCAAATGGAATGTTGATATAGAGCCTTTTGAAGATCTCCAAGAATCGAGCAAACTGCTTGCTAGTTTACTTTTCTGGGGACGCGGTAGAAAATGTGGAGGTAGAGTGAAATTTTCTTTTGCCTTTTTTTCCTTCATCTATGGATCTGCTTTACTGCTTTCTTTTGGAACTTCCTCAGTGGACACCTTGATTCCAACGTCTTTGTTAATTTCAGTACTGCTTTTTAAAGTAATGGTTTGACATTGCTTCTTCCCTCGGTTCCTTGGATTTGGTTCTGCATTGCCAGAAATGGTACCTTGCGGTCTGTAATTCTAAGCATTAGCCAGTTGTCCTATTTGATTTTCAAGTGCCTTTATAGATGCTGATTGGCTTTGATTAAATGTTGTTTGGGCTTGAAACATAGCATCATACTTGGCTTTTTTCTTTTTGAACATCTCTGCAAGCATTTCTTTTATTTCTAGTTTTTTTTCATACTCCTGGCCTTTATTTTGTTGTTGGAATCCGGGTGGTGGATTGTTCATATGCCCTGAATTGTTGCTCCATACGAAATTGGGATCATTCCTCCACATTGGATTGTAGGTGTTGGAATATGGATTGTTCCCATGTTCTGTTGAAATTATTGACATAATTCACCATCTCATCATGTTGGTTTGCCTCTGGTGCTCCTCCATATGATGAACTTATAGCACCAGCGATGTTTACAACTTGCATGCTAAGTGTTTCCAGAAATTTGCACATCTGCTCCAGCTTGGCATTTATTGCTGTGTTGGTTCTGACTTCGTGGATTCCTGCTATTCATTGAATCATGCTTCTTTCTGTTGGCCATAAAGAATTATTGTTAGCCATTTCTTCAATTAAGTCTCAGGCCTGATCTTCCCCTTTTGTCATTAAAGCTCCTCCAGCAGCAGCATCAATTGTGGTTCTCATTAGTCCAGAAAGTCCATTATAGAAGGTTTGGACTTGTAGCCACTTTGCAATCTCATGGTGAAGACATTTCTAGAGCAATTCTTTCTATCTCACCCAAGCTTCGCAGGGAGATTCTGAGTCATGTTGTACAAATGATGTAATGTCACTCCTCAGTTTGCAGTTCTTGCTGGTGGAAAGTACTTTGCAAGGAATTTGGTGGCTAGAGTGTTCCAAGTTGTGATGAACCCTGCCGGTAGTGAATGTAGTCAAGCTTTAGCTTTGTCTTTCAAGGAATATGGGAATACACGTAGTCTCATTGCTTCTTCTACCGCTCAGTTGTAATTAAATGTACCGCAAGCTTCTAGGAAGTTGCTGATGTGGGCATGAGGATCTTCAGTTGCATTCCCCCCAAACTGAATTGATTGCTGTATCATCTGGATGCATGTTTTGATGTCATACGCATTTGCTGGTGTGTGAGGAAGTACAATACATGAAATGAAGCCGTCAATCACCGAAATAGTTCTATCTTGAATGAGAATTGGTGGTGCAACCTCCAAAGGTTCAGGTTCCATTTTGATTAGTGCTTCTTGGCCTTCTCGTCTTTCCCTTCTCAACTTTTTTTATGGTTCTTTCAATCTTTGGGTCAAGTAGACGGATTTCAAAGCTTTTGCTTCTCTCATGTAGTGTCTGAGAACCTGAACCACAAGAAAACAAAAATAATAAGTAACAAGATATTAGACCTAAGTAAAGGTATCTAACCCAAAATTAATAGTGATAAATAAGTCCCTAGTAACGGCGCCA